>CM074724.1:84923440-84980940 GCA_037306005.1 Rhinophrynus dorsalis | reverse complement strand
TTTAAGGGGTGTCAGGATGCTTACAAAGTGATCCTGACACTGAGCTCATCCCCACAGCCTCCCTCTCAAACCCTCAATGTGCCAAGGCTTTACACCCCCCGTATATTTCAATTTATTTTTTTAATCAAACCTCCTTTGGGCAGGGGGTGCATCAAGACCCTCATGATGGCTTCCCCCCATTATTGATTACTTACATGATCATGTAAGCAATCAATAATGGCAACCTGGAGACAGTCACTGCCTTTCTTCCCACCCTCCAACTTGGCACAGTGTCCCCCGAACTTCCGGGTTGATTGAGATAATCAGGAAGGCCAACTCATATCATCATTAATATAAGAGATGATGCAGCAGTTTCCCTGGTCCTCCCACTCAAGTCAGTACTTTGTGGTATGCTGGCTTGAGTCCAGGAGAGGGAAGGCACGGAGGGCCTTCTGGTCAACACTATCAATCTCTTACATGATCATGTAAGAGATCAAAATTGGGTGGTGCATCAGCAGTGGTCATGATGTTCCCACAATGAAGCCTGACTTTTGTTTAAAAAAATCACCCTGGGTATGTCAGAAGAATGTCAAGCAATGTTGGACACACCTCTGGCATAGCCCCTTTTTCTGCTTGTTAAGTCATCTTCTTCAGTCCAGTGATAGTCACAGGACCACAAGTACACCAGTATTGTTTCACTGCCCAATGGTCATCATAAGATGACATGCATACTGTCTGACTCACCAGTCTTGTTTCACTGCCCACAAGTAGTCACAGAAACACACACACTGCATGACATCCCAGACTTGTTCCACTATCCACTTGTGGCCACAGAACAACATATACAATGTGTGCTTTCCCAGCCTTGTCCTAAAACTAGCCACAGAGTTACACATAATTCAGGCTAACCCAGCCTTATCTCACTGATAGTCACAGAGATGCACGTACGCTTTCTGACACCCAGCTTTTTACATTGTCTCCTGGTAGTAACAGAACCATGCATGCACTATTTGAAACCCCAGCATTACCCCACTGTCCCACAGGTAGTCATAGAACGATGCATACACTGTTTGCTTCCTCAGCCTTGTCCTACTGGTAGCCACAGAGCAGTACACTACAATCACTTTTTAACACCCCAGCCTTGTTACACTGGTAGCCCCAGAACCACGCATACCCTGTCTTGCTCATTTGGTAGCTATAGAATCACAGGTTCACAGTCCTCTTCTCCAGCCTTGTTCCACTGATAGTAATGCTCCATTACAGTATGTCAGACCACCCCAGTGTGGTGCTATTTTTCTAAGGCTGAAATGTGGTACTGAATATAAGAAATCCCATGGTGTTGGAAGATTTTAGTATCTTTGAAATTATTAAGGTGTAAAAAAGTTTGTGTTTTTCTTTATCACCATGGATGTTCCATTCTATTTTATTTTTATGGTTTTAAATTTAACACATACACAAGTTTGTGACACACTGCTTGTTTAGAATACATTTTCTGCAAGCTAAATTGGAACAAACAAGGACTTAAGATCAATGTAGACTACCTACATTACTTATGTTGTGGAGACAATATCATACTCTTTGACAGTAGACCTGAAGAACTGCAAGAAGGTATATAAGAGCTACAACAGGAAAGCAATATTTTTGGTCTGAAGATGAATATGAACAAAACATAAATTTACCATACTAAGGAAAATCACAGTAGATGAACAAGAACTAGAAGATGTGGACAGGAAGTCAAGCATTTGGAAAACTTAGTGTTAAAGGGATAGTAATACTTCGTTTTATCTTTATTTTATTTTGTAGGCATTAAAAAAATATGAATAACAATATAAGTCTTATCTCTCAAACCTTTATGGTTTGAGAGATATTCACAAGAAAACTTTCCCATTACTGACCAAAATGGTCAAGTCTGCCATCTAGCTGTCAGATTTGGAATCCGGTCCTCGGACTGGTCATGGTTCTGCAGCAGAGCCGAGATCATGAGATATAAGAAGAACTACTTCATTTGAATAGTCTGCAAAGTGTGACTGGTTTGCAAGCACACTTTTTAGACCAACCAATGAAATTGTTATTTTTATATCTTGCAATCTCGGCTCTGTTGAAGAGCCAGCAAATGTTGCAATATAATGCAGGTATGCCCCCACAGGCCCAGTATACAGAAATAGAGTTATCACATATACTGTCACAGGACAGGCACACAATAGTAAAACACAGGGTTAAGAGCAATAATTAGTCAGTCTCTGTTGTGGTGTTTGGCACACCCAAGATGGTAATGAAGCAGTTATAGGTGTAGATAGGGGAACTGCTCAGCAATGCTAGTTGAGAGGTAGGATCTGCAGAAAAATTGCTAGAATAGCCCCCACGGGCGTAACAGCGGATACAACTTAATCTGCAAGTGCGTGAGTCGGTAGCCCCCACGGGCGTCTCAACAGAGGTAGCTTGTGATGCAAGAGCTTGCAAATAGCCCCCATGGGTGTATAGACGGAGACCAACTATACCGGAGCAATATGAGCCTCTAGCCCCCACGGGCGTGTACCGAAGACAACCTGCAAGAGCTTGAGCCAGTAGCCCCCACGGGCGTAACAACGGAGACCACAATATACTGCGAGATCAAGCCAATAGCCTCCCACGGGATATACCGGAGACCACCCGTAGCTGCAATAGCTTGAGCCAATAGCCCCCACGGGCGTAATCGGAGAAACCACCGTATGTGTAAGAGCCAGAAGCGCCTCTACCGGGTATGTTAACCAACTCGACTACTCTGCAGATGAAACAGTGAGCCGCCGACTAGACTGGGAATTTACGCTGCCGGCTCAGCAGAAGTAGCGAAATACCAGCTTAGGCACAATACCGGTGCAAGTGGGCTCAGCAATGGAGACGGCAGTACAACAAGGGTTAAGTCGCAGCTAGAATCGAAGGCTCAGTAAAGAGGGATAGCTCTGCAAATGTAAGGATGGCTCAGTAACGGATGCACAGCTCTCAAAACAAGCACGGAGACTCAGCACTGGAGACTAGGCACTGCAAGTGTTAAACATGATCCGCCTGGTAGGCCAACACAGCAGAAGTCAGAATGTCGCTGCAGCAACAGCAGGAACAGGTACCCGGAACAAAACGGATCACTGGAACAAGCCGGTACAGGTCATGGAGCAGGAAGTCAGCCAGGCCGGGTCAGATCACGGACAGGAACGTCAGCCAAACCGGGTCAGATCACGGAGCGGTTTCACAGACAAGCCGGGTCAATCACTAGCAAGAACGTCAGCCAAGCCGGGTCGGGTCACGGAGGTGATTCTCAGACAAGCCGGGTCAATCACGAGCAGGAACACAGAAGCGTAGTCAACAGGCCGAATCGGTACACAGGAATTAGGAACACCGGAACACAGCAACAGCAATACTGGCTCAGAAACACCACAAAAGGGCAACTGACAGGTGTCACGACCAGGCATAAAAAGTTCACCAGGGGCGGGCCAAACCGACTCAGCAAATCAGAGTCCACCACAAGCGAGAGTGACAGAGGAGGATCACAGACACTGTGATAACATGGCAGACTTAACCATTTTGGTCAGTGAGGGGAAACTTTGCTCAAACCATATAGGTTTGAGAGATAAGACGTATGTCGTTCTTCATGTTTTTTTGATGCCTACAAAATATAATATAGATAAAATTAAGTATTACTATCCCTTTAAGACAAATTTACCACTCGGACTCAAGAGAAAGGCTTTTGACCAATGTGTCCTCCCAGTTCTTTACGTATGACTGTGAAGCATGGACACTGAATGTCCAAGTCATATAAAAACTTAAGGCTACACAGAGAAGTATGAAACAGTGGATTCTTAACATAACAAAAAGAGACCAAAAAATGTGTGCATTTATTCATCAGAAAAACAAGTCTATGACATTATTGAAAGAATAAAGCATCATGAATGGAATGGTCGGGCCACATAGCAGATGTGTGGCACGGCTTGGCAGGTGCAGCAAAACTTGTATTTTTATTGTATTGAAAGTCAGACCTCGCGGTGGGGCACCAGGACCCATCCTGATGCCCACTCCCAGCTACTGATTTCCCAGCCGATTCAGCTTTAGAACAATAGTGGTAACACAGGAGAGCAAGAGAGCTCCCTTACTCCCATCCTGCCCCAAGTACTGGGTAGGATGTGCGTGGGATTGGGAAACCCTTTCAAGTAACCGTGGAATGCTTTCCCTCATTGACATGAGAGGGTTTCCCAATCCTGCCTACTTCTGTCTGGGTAACCCAGGTAGAATGGAAGCATGGGAGCTCTCGTGCTCCCCTTTATTGCCGCTACTGCTCTCCCAGCCAAATCAGAGTCTTGATACCCTCCCATGAGGTCTGCCTTTTTTTCTTTATAAGTGGCTGGCTGAGGAGGCAGAGGGCAAAAGCCAGTGGGTAACTTTTTAAAAAATGTAAACAGTGGCAGCAATGGTTGATTGAGAAGGCCACGCCCCCTTCATAAGGTCCTTTAAGGTACCTAAAACTTTCAACTCTTTTAAGCAATATAAAGCTAAAATATAGAATTTGTATTGAACTTTGCAAATTAGTGCTGTCTCCTTCTACAATTTGCTTTAAGTGTGTGCCACTGTCTTTCATACTTTGATATATATATATATATATATATATATACACACACACACACACACACACACACACACACACACACATATAAAAACAGGGAAAGCTCCTTGCATTCACTTACCTTGTTCAGTTAATTCTGATGGGGCTACTTCCTCATTGAGATCACACAACCACAGGTCTGATTGGGAAATATACCATCAGAACTTCAGAGGTTCAACAAATAACAACAGTAGAAGCACTCCTAAAAATATACAGGGCCAAGGAACACGTAATAGTAGTGTTGACATGCTGTCCTAGTCTTTTGTTAAAAAGAGGTTTTAATGAACTGATGTCACTTGTTGCACCCCACTGGCATATCCCAAGCCACATTTAGTTTTCAAGAATGGCTGTGCCAGAGCTGTACAAACAAAGGATAGTGTTATGAGCAAAGGACAAGGAGACTACTAACCATTTTTGCAAGGCTTATGTTGCTGCAGGTAGGGTGACAACACGTCCCAGAATGCCCGGGACTGTCCCTAGTTGGGGGTCTGTGTCCCGCATCCCGGGTCACCCCCCACCGGGACAACAAAGAGTCCCGGAATGGAGCAACACGCACCAGTCCAGCCAGCCAATGAAATGTATTTGCTGTATGGTCCTCATTGGCTGGCTGAGCCAGCCAATGAGGACCAAATAGCAAACAAATTTCATTGGCTGGCTGGACTGGTGCGTGCGAGACAGCTGGGATGGAGCAGGTATGCTGGTGCTGCAAGTGAGACCCACGGCTGAGGCTCCAGCAGGAGCTGACCATCTTTCTGAGACTGACACAGAGTAAGAATTCCCATTGGGAACTCTTACTCTGTGTCAGCCTCAGAAAGATGGTCTGCTCCAGCGGGAGCCTCAGCCGCAGGACTAGGGTAACCACATGTCCCGGAATGGCAGAATGGAAATGTGTTCACCTTAGCTGCAGGCCTGATAACAAATTTTAATTTCGTCTGTTGATTTCTCAATTTCAATACTCACTAGCAGTAACATTGCGGCAGGAGTTCTTGAGGTCATGGAGATAATAGCCTGAAAATGGCAAAGTTCTTGCAGAAAAATAATTGTGAAAAGGAGTGAATTTTCTGTTTTCTGTGCACTGAAATGTCTGCGAAAAGTTGTAAATTCTGTGTTTTTCAGCAAAAATGTCCAAAACAAATAATGTGACTTTTCAGTCATCTCTGTCCAGTAGCATACAGTATGTGCACCCCAGGAAGGGGCCACCATCCCGAAATGTGCAGATGACTTCTGCTTATATTGAATGTGGACATTGATTCTTCCATACACTATTTTGAGACAAAATCATTGCACTTAATGTATATGTATAAATGCAAAGTGGAACAATGCTGGAGCAAAGCAGCTGCACAATAAGAGATAATAAAAATGTGCAGTGTGTTTGTGAACTCTCTAATATTCAGTGGGTTAAAAACCCCATTTAATTCAATTGGGCTTTTGGGAAGTTTACGCAGTAGCTCTCCACTTTGCCTCCATACATAGCGATACAACTTAATTCCCTTGATTTTGCTCCAGTATTGCATCTAGGTCATTTTATTGCATAAGTTCAAACATTTATCTATCAACATAAATTTAAAGCAACAGTAAGGTGTTTTTATGGAAAAAAAAATGTTATAGAGCTAGACTAAATTAGGAGTATGCCCACTAAGGGAAATATTTTATTTAACAGTTCCTTTTTATTTTTTTAAATTGAACTGGAAATTTCTACTTGGTCAGCAGGTGGCGCAGTAGAGATCACTTACTGTGAAGAGAGCGGTATTTGATACAAGCTATCCCACAGATTGCATTATACAAGATGCCTTTTAGACATCTCTTGGCATTGTTGCTGCCAAATTTGAGATTTAATAATTTTTGAATGAAAACTCTACAAGCAGTTGGTGTACGTTTGTAATATATTTTACTGGCCATATGCACAAGAAAAGAAGAAACCAAGTACACCATGGGGACAAATAAAACTTCCCGTTGATTTAAATAGGGCTTTTAACCATTTGAGTGCCAGAGAGGTACACAACGCATTGCAAAGCAATGCATTGAATACCCCTCTGGCACTCAAAGGGTTAACCCCTTGAATGCTAGAGAGGTCTCTAGTACATTTTTTTGCAATACATTTGAGGGGTCTGTAGCTTTCAAGGGGTTAAAAGCACTATTTGTATTGATGGGAATTTGTATTTGTTCCTTATGGAGCAGCATTGGGGTAGTCAATTGTTGGACTTCCATCTGTTGAGGACTACCACTCCTGTCATCCACAACCTGCCAATAACGTAACAGGGAAGATGGGAGTTCTAGTCGAAATCAGCTGGAGGGCCAACAGTTGTCTACCCCAGTGTTGTTAGTTTACTCCAAAATTGTTCCACAGGTCTATGTGTATATGACTCTGCATGTGTAGGGGATTTTTTTGAGGGAAGCATTTTTCTGTACACTCCTCACTACCTTATCAGGAAGCTGCAATCAATTGTGGAGTTAATACAAGTACAACTTAAAATTGCTTCCCCCTGCCTTCACATGTAATATTAAACCTCTCGAGACCTTTTAAAATAGGGACATTTTTACACATATAACTGTAAATGTTTAACCATTGAAGGACCAGATGCATTGTGTGTCCCTCAGGTTCATAAAGGGAGAGTAATGTTTCAAAATAAGAGCAGCTCCAATTAATCTTCATAGTATTTGAGCCATAGAGAGTGTTATTTCAATACTGTCAGAGTTGTACTTCAAGAGTAATTGAATGATAAAGTATCCCCCTCCTGCCCCTTTTACCTAGTATAAGCCACCTCCCCTCAGATGTGGAATCTGGTCTTAAGACCAGACAGATCACAGTAAAAGACAATCTTCTTACTTTAAGAACAACCCCTGACTGGTTTTTCAGGGTTTTCCCTTATGCTAATTGAAGATTTTCCTAATATAATGATGGAAAGTCAGAATTTTATTGAAGACACAGAGGTGAGTATAATGCATAAATCTCTCTCTTTACTTCTTAGCTGCAAAGTTCTAACAAACTTTTAAAGATCAAATAAACTTGATGAACAGGTAACTCTACCCTCATACATAAGTAACCAATCCCCTTAATCTCCAGGTGTATATCTGTATTAACAACTTCCTCATTCTTTGATGAAATATATCAGATTGCAAAGTAGAAAACACTTGACAGTCATCCTTAAAAACATATGGAACACTTCTTCAGAATGTTCAACCAAAGATTCGGTTAGCCTAATGGATGACATAGAATAAGGATCAGAGCTGATTCCGAAAGGTTGTCGATAATTTGACAACTCCCGAGATTTGACAAGCAATGAGCTAAAGTTGGTTCTGAAGAATCAGGTTGTGGGGGTTCCCTGCCGGATCCCAAAGTAAGAGAGAATGTGGGATTAAGTAACGAGGGAAATCTACCGAGAACTCGAGAAGTAGAGGGAACCACGGTTGTGATGTCCAGAAGGGTGTGATCAGGACTAGAGTTATCTCTTGTTTCCAGACCTGAAGGATAGTTCTGGAGATCATGTTGAAGGGAGGAAAAGCATAGCTCCTCTCTGCAGGCCAAGTTTGAAGGATGGCGTCCATGGCTAAAGCCTCCGGAGCTGGTCTCCAGCTGAAGAAGCTCGGTAATCGTGCATTCAGTCTGGATGCGAAAAGATCTAGGGTTAAAAGACCCCAAATAGTGTCCAGTTTCCTGAAAATCAGTTTGTGAAGAGTCCAATCACTGAAATCAGTGAGGTACCTGGAATTCCAATCTGCTATGGTGTTGGATAGAAGAGGGATATATTCTGCCTGGAGTGAGATGTTCCTATTCAGGCAGAAGTGCCAAAATTCCTTGGCTAGAGTGGCTAACATTTTGGATTTTGTCCCTCCTAGATGGTTGATGTATCGAACCACCAATACCTTGCCCATCTTCAATAGGATGTAGCAGTTTGACAAATTTTTTGGGAAACTCTTTATTGTAAACGATCCTGCTAGCAATTCTAAACAATTGATATGCAGACCCTTTTCCAATGGGGACCATTTTCCCCCAGTGGTAACTAGTCTGCAAAGGGCTCCCCATCCTAGAGTGCTCACTCTAATTCAATGATAATCTCCGGAGACATGCAGAATATCGCTCTCCCATTCCATGCCTCCATATGCTCTAGCCACCAGAGGAGCTCTTCTTGAACCAATAGGGGAATCACATCTGAATACCCGAGACCTTCGCGTAAATGTAAGACCTTTAATCTCTAAAGTGCCCGGTAATGGAGCTGTGCCGGGAAGATTGCCTGAATTGAAACTGTCAAAAGTCCTACTATCCTCGCTATCATTCTTAACCCCTTAAGGACCAGCACGCGCACACACGGTCAGCACTTGAGGACCACGGAGCTTTTTTTTTTTAACTTCTGGTTCAGGGCTTCCAGAGCGGTGTGCAACCGCATCAGGAGCTCTGAACTCCATGCCATGCCAGAACCGTCACTGGTCCTTATGTGTCGGACCGCTGTGATGGTCCTGGCACATCAATGGTCCTTAAGGGGTTAAAGAAATTGTGTTGGATTTCAGAATGGTCTTGATTTCTCGATGGATGTTTTTCAGTTTGTTGCGAGGAAGGCGTAGAGAGGAATTGGCAGAATCTACAACAAAACCAAGGAATTCGATGATGCGAGTCAGATGAATTATCGATTTTTTCCAATTGATAAGGAATCCTAGATCGGAAAGAGTCTGAATAGTTAGATGGAGATGGTTTTTGAGAGTCTCCAGATCTTGTGACATTATTAGTATATCGTTGAGGTATATTATCATGCGGCTACCTCTGCTCCTTAGGAAGGAAGTCACGGGTTTCATGATTTTGGTGAAACACCAGGGAGCCGATGACAGGCCGAAAGGGACACATGTGAACTGTCAAGTCATCCCTTTCCAAAACAATTGAAGAATATTTTGTTGATCTCTGGCAATAGGAATGGTTAAGTAGGCATCCTTTAGATCCAATTTGACCATCCAGTCTGAAGGTACCAGAAGATCCCTGAGGCAATGAATGCCTTCCATTTTGAAATGCCTGTAAAGCACCAAGGCATTTACATTTCTCAGATTTATCGCTGGGTGTACCCCTGCGTCTTTTTTGTGAACCAGGAATGTATTGCTGATGAATCCTGTTTTTGTTAGAAGGACTTGCACAATGGCTCCTTTTTTCTGGAGCTCTAGGATCTCTAAGTCCACCAAAAGAAAATCCTCTTTTGAGAATTGGATAAAAGGAGGTATCTCTACTTGGTAGGGGGTTGAATAGAATTCTATGTGATAACGTTGAATCGTTTGAAGAACCCATTGATCTGAGGTTATTTGAGACCAAGAATGGAAAAAATGGGTGAGTCTGCCACCCACTCCTTCCTCGGGGAAAGGGAACTTTCCTGAGAAAGGTCTGGAACGTGAAGGTCCTCGAAAGCTCCTTCCTCTCCAGACTCTACCTCGAGTGGGGTAGAACGGGGTTGGTGTTCTAATGTCTTGGGAGAAAGTTCCTCTCGTAAATTGGTTTGGGTCTTGGGAATTCCTGAATTGACTTTTAGAGGTATTTGATGTTCGGCTGGGAAGTCGACCCCTACCCTTCCCGGCCCTGACAAAAATCCATCTATTAAAGACCCTCTTGAAAGATGACTGGGCTTTGTCGAGGGCAGTGAAGGTGCCAACAAATTTCCCTAGTTCTTTAACAAAAGAGTCCCTGAATAGAAGGCCATTTGCATACGGGCCAGCTTCTTTATCTGCCATCTCTGACAGTTTCAGGTCAATGCGCAAGAGTATGACTCTGAGTCTCCCAGATGATAAAGACGTACTGGCGTTGCCCAGGAGGCAGAGTGCTTTTTGGACCCAACCCCTCAAAGTGTGTACATCTACATGGGATGATGAGGATATGGCTTCTTCAGCCAGATTGAATATTTTAGCCAATGGACCCATCATGTCCAGGAGTTTATCATGACATTGCTTCAATGATCTTTCCAGGCCCTTGCTGGGGTATCTCCCCGATTTAGATATGTAACGGGCCATTTGAGGGTCCAAATTCGGTGTCTCACAAGTCTCAATCGGAGGTCTGGGCACTCAGACTGTAATCTATTTCTGGCTTTTGGCTCTAGGGCTTTACACACCCATAGGTCTAAATATTTTGCCACATGTTGTTTTGGAATCCATTCTGTGGATCTGGAATGCTTAATATTACCAGGGTCGAAGAGGGGATTACCCTGTTCGTCTAATATCATATTTGCATCGCCAAAATCCTTGTCCCCCAGGTCTAAAACAGAGTCTTCACTGGACATAGAATAGGAAGGGTCTGAAGACTGGTTGGAATGATAGTCCGATTCTCCATCTGACTCGTCTGAAGATGAGAGTACACAGAAAGAATCGGGTTTAGACCGTTTCTTAGATCGTTCCCTTGGTTTTCCATCCTCCCGGGGTGAGGTTCTGTTGCATGGGAGTGACCCACAATTCTTAGTTCCAAATTTACTGGGCAAGTCATTACTAGAACATCTAGGTTCTATTTCACTGGGACAATGTTTGGTCTTTCGCATTCCATTTACCCCCAGACTGGGCTTGAACTTCTTTATCAGAGGAAGATAAAGGAGGTGTAGTGAAATGAGTAATGTCCTGTGACTGTTTATGGAAAATATCCGCTAGGGACTTTGCTAAAGATTCAGTCATTTGACCCATATAAGAGGATATGGCAGTGGATATAGTCTTGTTCACAGACTGGTCTAAAATTTGTTGAAAATGTTGTTCATTAGCTTTGGAGTTCATTGCCATGTCCTCCTGGGAGTCAGAATAAATGGAAGCGTTATCTCCTTCCAAAAAGTGATGGGGAATTTTATTACCCTTCATGGGAGTTTGGGAAGATAGTAATTTCCTTTGTGACACAGTGAATAATGAATGACTATGATAATATATAATGAGCAGTAATAACGATCCAAAGTTGCGAGATAAAAGAATATGCAGGTAACCTAAAGGTTAATTTAAATTTAAACCCTTAACGACCGGCCACGCAGGCAAGAGGCGGTCACTAAAGGACCGTAGAGCATTTTTTTTAAAGAATCCGATTCCGGATTTCCCGAACGGCGTGCAGCCGCGGGGGGGGAGCCCGGAATTCCATGACAGTCATAGTACGTCATGGGTCATTAAGTCAGATTTACCCATGAAGTACTATAACTGTCAAGGGTCGTTAAGGAGTTAAATAGAGGAATTTCATCACCAGTTCCGAATCATAAAACCACAGACAGCAGAGAACGTCAGGCACTGAAAGCGACAGTTGTGTAATGAGATATGGCGCCAGAGAGAGTTCTCGCATGCGCAGAATGGACCGGGGAAAAGGAAAGCCCAAAACCAAGATGGCCACCACTCCAGTAAACGGAATACTCGAAACGGGGAAAGAAGTAAGTTAAGCACGTTATGGAGCTGCAGGAAACATAATTCAATAGCAAAATATGCAAGCGAACTATATAAAGAATCAGATATTTAATAAATAAGCCAAGCACTAGGCATAGAGATAAGCGTTGTAGTAGAAACATGCAACAGGACAATAGGAGATACGAAAAGAAACACAATGATACGACCTAACTGTAACAAGGGTGCATATGCTTAAGAAACAAGGAGCAATACCAAATACAGTTAAAGTGAAACTAAAATGACATATAACTATTAAAACACACGTAAAGGGGTTAAATTTATTGAGCTGGACAAAATGTATCACTTTATTGAACAGTAAATAGAGGAAATATATATATATAGCATATGAAGAAAACTTCATTTAGATTAAGTACAAAACAAGAGCTATCACACGTATATACTTATCTGCCAAGCAGCAAAGAAAGAGGAAGTGATCCTGCTTGTTAATACAGATATACACCTGGAGATTAAGTGGATTGGTTACTTATGTATGAGGGAGAGGTTACCTGTTCATCAAGTTTATTTGATCTTTAAAAGTTTGTTAGAACTTTGCTGCTAAGAAGTAAAGAGAGAGATTTATGCATAATAGGAGCCTCCAGGTCTTGCCATAAAATTGGAGCTGCTTTTATTTTGAAACATTACTGCCCCTTTAAAGTGTTAAACCGTAATCTTTTGTGTAAGACAAAATAGAAATTTAGTATTAGTGCTTCTTTAAGTGCTGTTTCCAAAGTGTGAGCTGAAGAGGGCGATCTACAGTACAAACTTTCAAATATATGGATTGAAAGAGTAACAGTGTAATTAAAACCAGATAATTAATGAGACAATATTCTTACAGCTACATCTTTAATGAACAAAACCCTTCAGGGCAACATGCACTTCCAGGCTCATTAAAGAAAATAAAGTTGCAAGTCTTGTGCACTTCCCAGCGTGTTCATAATAAAGCGGCAGTATATTTTTAGGCACAGTAGCTAAGTCCATCTACCTAAAAAGATTCTCATGGAATATTTGGAGGTTTTAATTATTTAAGAAACAAAGCAGAAGACCTCTTTGATCAGCAGTTTTAGATGATTCCTTTTTAGATTTAATGGTGCTCATTTTACTATAAATCATAACGAAAAACTACAATTAACCCACAGCAGCACAGTTTGAGTAATACAGCTGTATAATGAGCAAGGGAATTTTATTCAGACTGCTAACTTCTTATTTTTAAGAAGAGGTTTCTTTTGCCTAGTACGCTTAGGTGACTGTTGTAGTAACTTTGTTGAAACAATTAGTTCAACAGAACTGATGGCAGATAGCTATGACTATGAACATACAGATCTGTTTAGATTTGCTATACAGCTGGTATGACATTTTCTAAGAACATAGAATAAATTATTATATATCTATGCATTATTTGTAATGGTTTGAGAAGCTCACCCATCCCTCCCTGGAGGTCCCCCAAATTCCTCCCTTTGTAGGTTCTATAGTTTAGGACAACAAGCACACCTGGATTGGACTGAAGAACTTGATACAGGTGTAATGGAAGATCTGAAAAGGAACGCAATGAGAGGAGAAAGGTAGGGTAGCGAGACTGAATGGAAGTTATCCAATACTGCTGTATGACCAAGAGACTGGGTATGCCCCTTCAAAATGTGAATATCCGATACGTAGATTCTACTAAATATCTGATGGGATGTAGTGAATGCTGATTCAGAACTATTGCACTTAGATGCATTTGTGCTGTCATGTTTCTTTATTAATTCTTTTTAGGGCTCTTTAAATGGTTGACAGAGCAGTAGTAGCCCTTTGCTACAGATCTGTCAGCGGGGTTCTGTACTTACCTTTCTACTTCATTTCCCCACAGATCCCATCATGAGGAAATGTGTCTGATGGCCAAATATTATTGTCCTGATATAGAGATGGGAGAAATATTTCTCCCTAAAAGAGAAAATGTCAAAACAAAAGAGAATGTAAAAACTAAGAAAAAACTAGCACAGTTTTTCTGTTTTTTTTCTGTTATAACCCACGCTAAGCACACACTATCCCTCCAGCCTTGCCCCACAGTAATTATAGAACCACAAAATATTTCCCCAGCCTTGCCCCATGATAACCATAGAACCACACATTATTCTTCAGCCTTGCCCCATAGTAACCATAGAAATGTATACTGCCCCCCCCCCCCCCAAGGTGAAAAGGCAAAATTTTTAGGCTTTATCGTGATTCAAAAATTTTCATGGGAAAAAGCAGCAATTTGATGTTTTTCTGTGTAGGAAAAAAAAAACTTTTGCCCATCCCTAGCCTGATGCTCACGTGAGTCAGAAATCCATTGGAGGTTACATTGAGAATGGCAACCTCCAACAACGTTTGTGTGGAAGGTCAGCTGGTGGCCTCACAGGCCACTGTGTGTACTTTCCATGAACAACAAAGTCACTCATGAGACCTAAAATATATTATTAACAATGTATTGCCACTTAACCCTCTGAGTTCCAGAGGCGTGTCCGAAGCATTGCAAACCAAAGCTTTGGATACACCTCTGGCACTCATAGGATTAAAGAAACCTCTCCTTAACCATTTCTTTACCCCTTAAGGACCCATGACAGTCCAGGACCATCATGGCTTGTTTTCAGTTAAGGACGGATGACGGTCCTGGACCGTAATGGAATTCTGCACGCCATTTGGGGAGTCCGGAATTGGATAGTGAAAAAAAAAAAATGGGCCCTGGTCCTTAAGTGACAACACCGTGCATGCTCGGCCGGTCCTTAAGGGGTTACAGTTGTGAAGACATTAATTTTCTGAATAAAGTTAGCCCCCAATGTTTTAGGGTTCTACTTAGTAGAGATGAGTGAAACATTGGTGATTAATTTCATGGATCAGTTTTTCCTAACCTTTGGAAAAATCTGGTTCCATCCAAATCTATTCAGAAAGAATAAAGGAAGGAGAGGGAGAAGAGTAGAGAGGGGCAAGGGGAGATTAGAACAGTGAGAGAGCAGGAGAGAGGGAAAGAGACCTCCAGCAGTCATACCTTTCAAGTAATAGTAAAATGTTGAATTTGTTCTCCTACCTGTTCATATGAGTATGAGCAGGAACCTGTTTTGAATTATGTTAAGCATATGCAAACAAGTTCATTTTTTGACATCACATGATCACTCTTCTGATAGCTGATTGGTTCAACAGCAAATAAAATGTGATACTGATGCCTTCTTCACAAAACATGTTTGTAGTCTTGCAAAACTGCTTGATTCACATGAATAATTAATACAAAACAGTTTAGTTAATCTGACAAGGCAGTCGAACTCTGACAAAGTTAGAAAATAGTTTATGATGCACCGTCAGACCATATAATTATATCTTTACAGATAACAGTAGCTCTATGAATTATTTAATCAAAGTTCCAGTTTATTGTAAAACACCTATTACAAGATTCACTTTTGGGATACATTGAGTTTAATGCAGCCCTTCAATTGGCACTTTCATAAGTTGTTAATTTTGTTATATTACTTGCGGCTTTAGGAACCAGAGGGGTGGTCTGTGGAAACCCTGGGACTGAGTTCTTAATAATAATGATATAGAAGTGGGACAGGCTCTACTTGCCACCAGTACTCCTGGTCCTAGCTCTAGTACTGATGCTGATGCATCAGCATCACCCTCCCCAGCCACTGAAAGTGATTCTGGAGAAGGAGGCCATTTTTCTCCACCTCTCCCCTCACTGAAATCATGGGTGTGGGAATATTTTTCCTTTTGGGCATGCACAATGCAGACATAATTGACTGCACTGAACGCTATAAGTGATAAGATAGTGAAAAGGGAAAAGGAGGGAACGCACCGTGGCACATCTGCTCTTATAAAGAACATGGAACTCAGATAGCACAACGTTTATAAGAGAAGCCCAGCTTGGAAGTTCGATGATGGGCATAACACTACTGTGGTCATCATCTTCTCTGGATAGGGTCAGGGTGTGGGAAGATGTACCCACTGTCCCCACTACGTCACCCTCAGCGACATCTTCCTCCTCCTATGGCATACCATCTTTGCCTCAGTGACCTGCCCCATCAACTGGTAGTGTCTGTTGATGTGACCACTCATGGCAATATGGTGGAGAGCAGTCAAATGTAGGGTATCAGGGAGAATCTGCATACATTCCATACCACTGAATACACTAAGCTGGTGGCAGGGAGGATTCATTATTTTTATAAAATCTTCTAGCTTGACATCACATGCACTTAGAAGAGTGGATAAATGCCATAGTGACAGCAGTACTTGGAGTTATGGGGGATTGTTTAACATTGCTGACCTAAGTGTCAATCTGTTTCATTACAGTTGTGCCTTTTGCTGAATATGAGTGCAGATGTGTTAATTGTTGTGCTACTTTTACTGCACAGTTCCTTTCCCCTCTCAAGGAAAAATTAGTATTCTGCCATACCCATAATTTTAGAGGAGGTGCAGGAGAAGAAGCAGAACTGCTTAACTACTTTCTGTAGATGCACCTGAAGTGGAGGTGAGGCTTGTTGTGTGTTGCTCCTGCCTCAGCAACACTAGGGCTAGTGGCAAGTAGAAGTATCATTGTACCATCATATGTCTTATATTAGTGCTGATGAAGAACCCAGTCCCATGTAGCAACCTACTCCTCCTGCTGATTAGACGAGTGGCAGCAATTACAGCAGTAGCAAATGCCAGGATGTCACAAGGGAATGTTGTCACCACCATCTAACACTGCTAGCAATAGGCCAGCAGGGCAGACAGTTTTTTTCAGTGCTTGTCTTTGGCAAGCCTGAGGGCTACAAACAATTTTTTCTCAGGGTTTGTTTTTGGAGTCTGAGGACTGCAAACAATACTTTTTCTGGGCTAACCTTGTTTGAAGCCTACAATATATTTTTTCAAGCCTAACTTTTTTTTTTCTGTAAACCTTCTGCTTACAAAAACTAAGTTTAAAACTTTCACTGAATGTGGTAGATATGTATGGTGGTCATGGATTGGTGTGATGTATATAGAACAGTGGTAGATTGTAGCAACTCTTCAAATCCCTCTTCTCCATCGTCTCATCTTCAGTGCTGCTGTTAATAGTACACGTGCAGTGTTGAAAGTATACCAACACTGCTGTTTGATAGCTGTGTCCTAAGTCATTTACAATACAACCAGCTGTACCAAAAATCCAGTGCCTGGAACATAGCTATCCTGCAAGTACGCTGTAACATGTAAAATGCAGTAGAACCACTCCTAGGAGCTACACAGTGTTTGTGTGTATCATTTACCAACTCTGGAAGTAAGTCCCATAGAGATATACTGCCACCACCACCACCAGCACCATAAATGTTAGATTGCCGCCCCTTAGACATTGAATTGCTTTTTTTGGTGATGGTAATGATGATGAGTTCAAAAATATGTTGGTAATGGGATGTTCTTGATTATGTTGTTATTGTTACTGGGTGTGTAAACTAGTGATGAGCGAGCGTGCTCGGCCGATGCTTGGATCGGCTCGAGCATCGCTCTGCTCGGCACATGGCGGTACTCGTCGAGTACCGCCATGTGCTCTCCCGCCATGTTCGGGTGGCGGGGATCTGTGCCGGAAGAGGCACAGATCCGAAGACGCTCCGCTGGACCACCAGGGACTGGAGGTACGGGGGCATTGCGGAGATGAAGGGGGCATTGCGGAGATGAAGGGGGACATTGTGGAAGAGGGGCATAGACTCTATGCCCCTCTTCCACAATGTCCCCCTTCATCTCCGCTATGCCCGTCTTCCACAATGTGCCCCTTCATCTCCGCTATGCCCCTCTTCCACAATGTGCCCCTTCATCTCCGCTATGCCCCTCTTCCACAATGTCCCCCTTCATCTCCTCTATGGCATAGAGGAGATGAAGGGGGACATTGTGGAAGAGGGGCATAGCGGAGATGAAGGGGCACATTGTGGAAGAGGGGCATAGCGGAGATGAAGGGGCACATTGTGGAAGAGGGGCATAGCGGAGCTGAAGGGGGACATTGCGGAGCTGAAGGGGGCATTCGGAGATGAAGGGGGCATAGCGGAGATGAAGGGGGCATTGACCAGGCACCCTCCCCTCATCAGAGCAGGGGGTGCCTGGTGTCGCCCCATTCATTTCAATGGGGCTCGGGTGCTCGGCCGAGCACTCGAGCCTCAGGGGGTGCTCGGTCAGAGCACCCGAGCACCCGAGCATCGGGGTGCTCGCTCAACACTAGTGTAAACCCTTTGTTTTTTTTCACTATGCTTTTGACCACTTGATCAATAAGCATACATTAATATTATTTAACAGAATCTGATTTCTCTGAGAGATACTTCTGACCATCACTCATTGTCACAAACTGATCATGTTTTATCAGAAATTCAGAAATGTTATGTTTAAACTGGGAGCCCAGCAAAATAGCAAGAATGTATTCCTCATTGCTTTTAATGGATGCTGTGCAAAGATCCAGCTCAAAGCATGCTAACATGCATGTGGTGGTGCATGTCTGTAATTTTTGTAAGATTCTTCAGACATTCTTCTCAGTTTTTTGTCTCAGTTTTTCCTGTAGTAAATATATCAGTGTGAGAATCTCACAAATTCCTGCCCCTACATGACTAGCCAGCAAGGAGGCCTCCTCAAAAGGTTTCAGTAGCTCACATAGGTCATACATTAGTTGCCTCCAGTTTCACACTGTAGTTTTGCTATTGGCCTTATTCTGCTTGTACAAAACCTGGTAGGAACCTCTATTTTCAGCTGGTGTAGGTTGTTACTGTCTTGCCTAAAATATAATGCATTGTGAGAACACAATGCATTATATTTTAGGCAAGACAGTAACAACCTACACCAACTGAAAATAGAGGTTCCTACCAGGTTTTGTACAAGCAGAATAAGGCCAATAGCAAAACTACAGTGTGAAACTGGAGGCAACTAATGTATGACCTATGTGAGCTACTGAAACCTTTTGAGGAGGCCTCCTTGCTGGCTAGTGGCAGCTAAAATGGATACAGATTTTGCTGGTGATATTCAGCATCTCCATGTACTGAGGGTTTCGGATTCTGTGCAAAGCAGGGTACGTGTACCATATCACCTACTCTCAAGGCAGCTATTATGAAAGAGCCATTATTAGCATGGTCAAAACCAGCTTTCAAGGATAGGGTTACAAGTCATTCTGATTTGTGGGATTGTCTCTCAAAACTCTGCATTCACAAAGTGGTGTGTCAATGGTATGTTCTACCATGCTGTAGTCTTTTAATATTACTGCCAGAAGCAAAGACATGATTACTGTCTGTGTCCTGATGATGCAAGCTATTGTTGCCCACTGGTGGGAGGAAACCCCAATGAGAAGTTACAGTCATATAGTATAGACCAAAGAGCACAGAAAGTGCACTCAATGGTGCCACATTAAACCGTTATTCCAAGATAAATTATAAAATATTGCACTCACGATTTCTGATGGTCAGACTGAATCACCCCAACATAATTGGCTTGTGGAGAGTATGTCCTGTCTCTAGTCAGGACCCCAGGTATCCTGGAACAAAATGTCAGCTCACACAAAGAGGTTTATTACCAAACTTCTGTATTTATTAAAACAAATTGCATATACAATGAAGATTCATGAATGGCCTGCTGATGTATTTCATGGCTCAAGTGCAGTTTTTTCAAAGCTACTGAATAAAAATATGCATTGCTCCCTTCTCACACCTCCAGACTCCTCTAGCACAGAGATAACAGCCAGATCAGGAAAGAACTTTGAATCACAGTTGCCTGTGTCTTCTGAGTAACACATTTGTGGGTAATTGGGGTAAATCTCCTTAGCTCCCTTCACACTCCCTTGCCCCAGACTCTCTTAACACAGAGATAACAGCCAGATCAGGAAGGGACTTGAATCATAGCTGCCTGTCTCAGTCAACCAAGAATTTTGGGTATTTTGGGTAAATCTCCTTTCTCCCTTCACACTCCCCAAGTGTCCCCCAGACTCCACTAATAAACAGAACAAATTGCCTGCCCACAAGACTCCCAAAACTAAACTCCAACTTTGCTTTATTTGCCTATCCTAACTAGCTCAAAAATGTGCTGCTTTCTCTTCCTCTCTCAAACACAGAATGGCATGCTGCAGGAACATGATACCCCTTTTATTCTATCCATGCAGGAAAAGAATGGAAACTTGTCATGTGGTCAGCACTTTTCACAGAAAATGTCATGCTTGGCAGGAAGTGCCATTTTTCACCTGTTTCAGTTTGAGGTGAAAAATTCTGCCTATACCTAATTGTTAGACAAGCAGGAGCTGACTGAAAATGCACTATACAACTTACAAGAACACTAACACCAAAAAGGAAATAGGCTGATACAACTGTAAATATGAAGAACCTACAGCTAGTATACGAAAAATTAATAATTTGTATGTTACATTGCTAAATTGTAATCCTAAACTTGCTATTTATTGCATGTTCAAGGACCACTTATTTAATCTTGTTTAT
The DNA here is from genome assembly GCA_037306005.1 of Rhinophrynus dorsalis. Classification (NCBI taxonomy): domain Eukaryota; kingdom Metazoa; phylum Chordata; class Amphibia; order Anura; family Rhinophrynidae; genus Rhinophrynus; species Rhinophrynus dorsalis. The sequence continues at coordinate 84,960,555 of CM074724.1, read as the reverse complement.
ACTTTTTGTATTGTGAAATCTGTTGTCAGTTAGTTGATTGTGATTATGACTCTGATCTTGTATTATCTTATCTCAACCCATTCACATGCACAATTATTGGGATCCCTGGAGCCCTGGAAAAGGCAGGAATGTCTGCTTCCTCAGAGCACATGTAAGACTAACTGTTAGGCCTCATAAAACAAGAAAATGGTGGCGGACTCAGTACTGGGAGTGAAGACACAGTAAGAGGCCAGGCGCAGCCATCTTCTTCCCCTATAACTTGGGGGGCGGGAGCCCACCATGAGAACAAAGGAAATTTATTGATATTAGTATGTACACCTATTTTGTTTAGACAGGTTATCATCTCAGTTTACCAGCAATACTGAAATAATTATCCTTTTTTTCTTCTCTTTGGATCAACAATCAGAGATGTGTCAGTGACTGAACTTGATGGGCTCATATCTTTCTTCAAGGCCATTAACTCTTTGAGTGCCAGAGGGGTACGCAACGCATTGCAAAGCAATGCGTTGCGTACCCCTCTGGCACTCAAAGGGTTAACAATGTAACACACACACACACACACACACTCTCTCTCTCTCTCTCTCTCTCTCTCTATATATATATATATATATATATATATATATATTTATAGTGGGTGGTAGATACAATATTAAACAAAAATTTGACACACCAGTCAAGCCGTAAGATTTGCTTTTCCCATATAAATCTCACATTTGCAGTGTTGTTACTACTGCAAGGGATTCTGGGTAGGCATATGCAAATAAGTTTAACAAGGATTCACCTTTTTGCCTCAGATTCCACTTTATACATGGATTCCTTAGAGTATGTGTATGCTGAGCAACAGCTTTAAGACACAACTCAGGAAGAGATGCAAAGCCAGTGAACCACTCATGGTATTTAAGCCCGAGGTGCTGTGCAGTCTTGTGCTGAACGTCGAAGTACTTCTTCCTTCCGCGGGGTGCGCTGTGTCGGTGAAGCAGTGCAGTCCTTAAGGGCCCGGGTCAGCCTTCAGCCCCCACTCCACACTGAAGAACTGGGGGGGCCCTTTAGCTTCTCCTCTTTACCCCAAAGGGAGAGAAGGGTCTTCACCCTGGGGTCTTCAGCGTTATAGCTTTCGACCACCAGGGCCTCTTTCTTCCGCTCCCTCAGAGGAGAGGAGCATCCGAGTCTTTCAGAGGGGGTGGAGGCCCAAGGGCACATGGACCACCCCCCCATACCAATGCTTGAGTCTTCCGACCCGGCCCCACTGTGGCAATTTTCACTGTTGTAAGTGCTAAGTGTCCGTGGGTTAAGTGCTCAGTCCAAATAAATAGTGAAAAAAAATCAATAAATCTACCATGCCAAACGTGCACAGTGAAGAAAAAATAAGAAAGTGCCTGTTAAGGCCCCAGCCTCCCAGATGTAATTATAAAGATTCTTCACGCCCTGCCAAGGAGGCCAGGGCGACAAAAGTGAGGAAAAATGAAAGGGTCCATTGTGCATCCAGTGCTCCACCTTCACTTGTGTCAGGATTCACGTGCTTAGTGTTGCGAAAGGAAAAAAGCACCTCTGGCTTTCGAAGCTCCCCGACCTCCGGCATCCGACCAAGCGCAGCATGCCACCCCTGCCCAGGCATCTGCCACCTGCCTGGGCAGGTACTACACTTGATCTTAGCCAAAAGGCTGAGAATCCTTATTGTTTAGTAGATTGTTGCTTTAATACGAGAGATAGCATACAGTTATTGAGTGCCTGTGTTCTCCTTCATAGGGGGGTTGTTCTTCCTCATTTCCCTGTTTTTAATGTTGGGTTACACTGTCACTTAGATGAGCTGGTTATGTCACCGGTTTATTTTGTGATTTATTAAGATTATGCATGTGTGTTTGTACATGGGGATCTATGTCCCGATTGGATGAGGGTCACTGGGTATTTATAGAGGTCACAGTACACCATTTAGGCATCTTGATAAAGATCCATGTGAGGATTGAAATGTTGACCACAGAATAAAGCTGCACTGATTTCTACAAGTTTGAGTCCTCTGAGTGCTGATTTCTTCTTATACGACTAAAATTTATTTAATCATGCACCCAGGCATTTGCCTTAGTTGTCGTGAGTGCGTCCTGCTCTCTCTCTCTCTCTCTCTCTCTCTCTCTCTATATATATATATATATATATATATATATAATGATGTAACACTCATGGGGAGCTGTAAAAGTATATTTAAACCCCTTGAATGGTAGGAATTTCTCCAACACATTGCAAAACAATGTGTTAGAGGACTCTCTAGCACTCACGGGGTTAAGACTAGATTTTAGATCTCCTGTACCAATTGGATAGCAAACGTAAACGATATACAAATGTCAGTGTTACTTTAATCTATATATATAAAAGAATAAGCCTCATTGCATAATTTATGGTACCTCACACACAGAACATAATTTATGTTTCCTCAGAAAACAAACACACATTGAACAGAATGTCTCATTACATAATTTATGTCTCATTAAGAGACACAACTCCTATTGGGTGATTCATTGGGGACTTTACAGCTCCCATTGGGTGATTCAATGGGGCATGTTTATCATACAGGGAGTTGGCCCGTCCCCTCCAGCCCGCCCACCACTATCCAACTGACAAAAAAAAATATAGCTGCCACTTGCTCCTGAAGTAGGGGATATCAATAACTTCTCCTGGTCCACTCACACTCTCACTCAGGATCATGACCCATCAAACACACTGTTTCACCTCCCACAGATAATTGTAACCCTCCATACACTCTGTTTCAGTATGAGGGTGTAATGTTTCCATAAAATACATACTCAGGGATAAACTTATTAGCAACTCTTTTATTTAACTCTTTTCATCTCTTCAGTCAACCTCACTAACTGTCTGTTTTCAACTGTCACTCCTCCACTTCCTGCTTCCTGATTCCCTCCTTTTCTCCTTAAAGGGAGACAGATGTTTTGCTGTATGTTACAGAGGGCAAGCCTCAAACACCACTTTCTATTTGTTCCCTCAGCATACTGCTACACTGCCTCATCTGAAGAGCCACCGTGTGTTATATTGCTATGTTATCTCAACTTAACCCTTTGAGTGCTTTGCAATGTGTTGCGTACCCCTCTGGCACTCAAAGGGTTAAGTAAGGAGGAGTTACTGCTCCCACTGGGTGATTCAGAGGAGGAGGGATTTAAATCATGCAGGGAGTTGGCCTACTCCAAATACCCAGCCCGCCCACCACTATCCAAGTAACTGAAAAAACAAAATGGCTGCCACTTGCTCCTACACCACAGACACAAACACATCAGACAAAAAACACACACACACTCACAATCAATCACACACACACTCAATCCCACACTCACACACACTCTCACACACACTCAATCACACACACTCATACACACTCAATCATACACACTCACAATCATTCACACACTCACGCTTTCTCCCTCACACTCACACACTCTCACTCACACACTCAATCACACACACTCTCTCACACACTCAATCACACACTCAATCACACACACTCAATCACAAACACACTCTCTCACTCGCACTCTTACTCACTCTCACTCACACTCTCTCACTCACACTCTCATTCACACTCTCTCACTCACACACTCACTCACAATCATACACACACACTCTATCACATACTCTCACTCACGCTATCACACACACTCTCACTCACACACTCAGTCACACACTCACTCACAGTCTCATACACCCTCTCACTCACACACTCACTCACACTTTCTCACACACTCACTCAATCACACACACTCACGCAATCACTCACATGCAATCACTCACAAGTAATCACTCACATGCAATCACTTACTCTCCACTCACACGCACTCACACCCCAGGAGCCAGCACGATCCACCTTCCACCATAGTCTCACTGACACTCACTCACACTCCGGGAGCCAGCACGATCCACCTTCTACCATAGTATGTGCAATTACCACATGCATTTCAACTACATGAATGAATGCCACTCCCTCACACTCATACACACTCACACTCACTCACACCCCGGAAGCCAGCACGATCCACCTTCCACCATAGTATGTGCAATTACCACATGCATTTCAAATATATGAATGAATGCCACAGTGGAGGTATAAGTACAAACACAAACTCATTACAATGACACATAAGTCACCCCCTTATGACTCACTTCTGTGTGTGTGTATGTCTCTGTGTGTGCCTGTGTGTTCCTCACTGTGTGTGTTGCATGTCTGTATCATACTCTATGTGTCTGCATGTTGTGCCATGCATGTATGTGTGTATGACTGTGTCACTCTTTATGCATCTCAGTGCATGCATGTGCATTTGCGTGTGTCTCTGTGTGTGTTTGTCTTGCATCCATGTTTGTGCATTAATTCCCTATATATCCTGACGGGCAGCGCCGTCCCACGTTGCTAGTTTAATATAAAGGTCTCTGAGTTTTTTTTTAAATTCTTCATGTAGAAGCTATACACTAAAATCCTTTAGAGTTCCATACAGTGAGACACGCCTAAGAGCTGTCAACTCTTCCAAACATTACTTAGCTTTGACATAACAGAAAATTAATGTGTTTCAGTCTCCTACTGTTCCTGGGCCAAGCCTTCTGCTGTATCTGCATATGTGAATAGATAGAGCCTTTAGTGATGAGTTATGCTGTAATCAGATAAGTAAATCTGCATGCAGGAATGATGCTAATTAGTTTTAATTGTCTACCAATATGCCCTAAGATTGAAAGGAGAAGACGTAAATCTGCTAGAGATAAATATTTTTAACAGCTAAATTTACGGGAGATGATGTGGTATGTAAAGAACAGAACAGGCGATGGTTCTTATTTAGACTACTGCAGTGTGCAATAAGAATGTACCCCCCAGGGGACAAACAGAAAGGGGCATCCTCATTAAATGTTTCACACACCCACATACACACTCTTCACAGAGACAATACTACTGGAAAACATTTTCTCTTATGTAGATGGGTGAAGTCTTCATGTTTTGATTATCACACACAAATAAAATACAACATTAACCCCTTGATGATGAACAGTGGAGGGTTAGGATAATGCCTGGCTGAGGGTGATGGTATTTGTAGTCCAACAATAGCTGGGATATATATATAAATATATATATATATATATATATATATATATATATATATATATATATATATATATATATATATATAGTAGAATGCTGGCACTCACAAGATCTTCCACAATCATGTACCATAGTTATCCAGGTTGCAAAACTATGTAATAATAGGTGTAAAGGTAAAAAATTAGACACACTCAAAGGAAAGGCATCAAAAAAATAACTATATTATAGCCAAAATCATATATATAGATGTGTCGTCTATATATATGATGTTGGCTATATTATAGTTCTTTTTTGATACTTTTCCTGTGAGTGTATCTAATTTTTTACTTTTATATATATATATATATATATATATATATATATAGAGAGAGAGAGAGAGAGGGAGAGGTATACTCAGCCAACACTGGAGCAAAGGAGACAGCACTCTGGTTAAAATGGTTAAGCAGCAGAGAAGAAATGTGTTCCATGTTTCTATGACACCAAACATTTTTGGTCCACACAGTTTATATATATATATATATATATATATATATATATATATATATATATATATATATATATATAAAACAATAGCAATTCCCATTTATGGAGTGCTAAATCATTGTGTCATTGAACTGATAGTGCCAAAAAAGTACAAAAACAGTTGACCATGGAGGCCTTGAGGAGCATCACTGTCGGTATGTCCTGCTATACTATACAAGCTCTTGCATGCATGGCTCTCTGATCATTTTAAATAGCTTCTTTTATTTACACTGTCATGTCACATTTGTTATTTCCCTGTTGTACAATCCTATGGAATTGTTTGACTCACATGGGCACAGAACATGTGACACACACACACACACACACAACAATACACTAGTTGAACTCTAAGTATTTCGAAGAACAGACAGAGGTAAAAGGAAAAAAAATATATATACTTGTTTGTGTGTAACCACATATATCTAGGACAAATATATTCCAATAGCAGTCCACCAGACTAGCAACAATTCAATGGTCCCACAAGTGAGATGGAAATGGAAGGTGATAACATATGATGAAAATGGAATACGTCCTCCAAACTACAGTCAGAGTGTCCTTATATAGCTTGCCATATGGCCTTGTCCATATATACAGGAATGTAGAGAAAAAGGAGAGCAAAACAAAGACAATCTAAAAGCAGTGTTTATTATTGTAAAACGCCACACAAAACATACAGAAATACACTTACAAGACCCTCTTGTCTTGTAAGTGTATTTCTAGGTAAAGCAGCTTCTCGTTTCCAAATCCAGATCCTCTTCCTGTTGACAGTACATCAGCACTAGAGGACTAATCCACTCCCTGATGTTTCCTCCTATCCAGTATCACTCTCCAAGATGTTATACCAAAATTGGCAATTACAGCGGAGCTAAGCACACTCTAATTCACTGAGCATAACAAACTCAGATTTTGCCAGCTCAGTCTACGTATCTCTGGAACACGGTATCTCTGGAGTCAACCGGGAGGGACCAAGTATCCCAGAGGACTTGATCCACTACTCAATGTGTATCGCAGATCTGTAACCCCTGAGGAAGTGGATAGAGTAATTTACAAAACACATGGGGTAGTGGATCAAGTCCTCAGGGATACTTCATCCCTCCTGGTTGACGCCTGAGCTTTATACTGTGCTCCAGAGATACCTTGACTGAGCCGGCTACATCTGAGCTTGTTGTGCTCAGTGAATAAGAGTGGGCTTGGCTCCTTTGTAATTCCCAATTTTGGTTTAACATCTTGGAGAGTGATACTGGATAGTGCTAACCGACTGTCAACAGGAGAAGGTGCTGGATTTGGAAACAAGAGGCTGCTTTACCGAGAGGGAGATACGTGTTTATTTCCAGGAGTGTCTTGTAAGTGTATTTCTCTATGTTTGCTTGTTGAGTTTTAAAAGAATAAACACTGCTTTTAGATTGTCTTTGTTTTGTGCTCCTTTTCTCAATATTACAGAACATGTAACACCTTGATGTCTAGATAACTAACACAATGACTGAGCAGTGCAGGTTGCCAGCTGTTGCAGCATGCTAATACATTGTTGTACTCAGCTCATACAAAACCAAGTTGCAGCATTTCTGATCTGCACAGTAGTCTGTGGAGCCACAGAGTAAATTGTTCACACAGGTGACATTAGTGTTTGGAGTTTCACAACCTCCAATGAGTTTCCAACCCATGTGGAAATCATCAAATAACATCCAGCTAAGGTTGGCATGGCTCAGCCCCTTCACATCCCGCCACAACCCCATGCATGAGGATCTCTATGATAACATAGGAGATTGGAGGTGATTGACTTGTTTTTTTAGTTACCTGTGTGAACAGGGCCTTATAATTTAATAATAATAATAAAAACAATAACATTGAGGACCAAGATTATGGACTAGTGTACCTCTATGCTGCTTTCCAAACTCTATATAATGATTTCTTGATTAGGAAGAAAGTCAATGTTAAAGTTACTTCTGTTAAAAATAAGGTGGAAAGAACAATATATCATCTCAGAAAAGAGAGAAAACAAGGAAGGAGATAAAGAGCAAGTTGCTTGGAATTTCCATAGTATATTAATACTACTGACCCAATATCTAATGCTGAGCAGACTCATTGCATTGAAAAGTAATTATTGTGTATGTGTCTAGTGCACTTCTCGATTTTCTCTGTAAATGAGGTTTGGTCATGCATCACTAGTCCAGCTCACATTCATTAGCACACATGAGGGGTGATTCAGCTGCATCTCAACCTGGTAGCCCTGTCATATGGAACTTGCTGTAGTCAGCACTTGTCCACAATAGCAATTTTAACAGCCAAGCAGTTGTATTACGACTTGGGAAAGTTGCTTTAGTGAATTAAAGATTTTATTGACAGTCTCCAAACTTTAACAGTCATTGGACTAGATGATGGGAGTTGCAGTCTAACAAAAACAAGTACCCCATCCTTGATTTAAAGTATATATACATCCACATATGCAGCTGAGTTGGGTTGGTGGATGGAATTTAATTAAGTTGCAAAAATAATATTTTAATAAAAATGTCTCTCACTTGTATGCATATGTCCCTTTAAAATATTTGGGAAAAAAGGTGTTTTGAAACAATAGTGCAGTATAGTCTTGTTTTGTTCCCTATATACTCATTACACAAGCAGAGCCCTGCAAGAAGATGCTTCATGCTCAATCACACCTTATGATGCCAGTTGCAAGGGTTGAAGAAATATGGAACCCTGCTTCCAATCTTGCTCCAAACGCAGCATGCACAGTTACTTACCTGGATGTTGGAAAAATGCCCTTGTACAAGCTGTGATATTGTTTCATGTTAATTGAGATTTTAAAAACACTTGTCTCAGGGTGATACTTTTGTATTCAATACATAAACATTTTATCTTTGAACAGAGCAGAAGATATACTTTATATACTGCCTGAAATTGCAGGTTCCATAGCTGGCCTTTCTTATCATGACCAGTCACCCTGCATGACCCTGCAGATACTGGATAGGAATACAGTATATATGAAGGTATATAACCACTTTCCTCTTCATTTTAGCTGTCCCCTATATGTTCATGGTTTTTTTTTTTCATTTTGCATTATTTTTCTCCTAATATTGCTGCCTGGAGACTTTAATAGAAAAGAACGCCAGAGGTTATAAAAACTCTACAATAGACAATAAAAAGGGGTTTGGCACCAGGGTCATGTCCCCACCACCTGATTATGGACTCAGAGTCAATGTTCCCTTAAATATAACTGAGTAAACACAAGTTACTATATTTATATATTTATATAGGACTGGAATTTAAAAACAGACTACCCTGTATGCAATCATTTGCGTGGAATCTAAAATGCAACCACAATGTGTCCTCTCATTTGCATGTTGTTGCATGGAATTCTGGGGGAATTCAATGGAAACACTGTAAGCTTTGGACATATAAATGTACCCACAACTGTATTATATAGATACTGCACTTTGTAGGCGAATATATTTTGTCCCATATTGCACATCATAACCTATACTGATTTTCTAATCAAGTAAAGTACAACCTGCAGTGTCCAGCAGTTGTTGGACTACAGATCCCACAATCCTTAGGACAAATGGAGTTTTAGTCCAACAACAGCAGGGGCCTACAGATTGCTCCCCATTGTTCTAAAATGTTTCATGCTGAATTAGCCCTATCCACTACTCATCTAAAAAGATGTCCCATGAATTCTAGGCTTTATGATTGGTGGAATGGGTGCAAATGAAGAAATACGGGGGCTTTATATGCATCATAAACACTGAGGGGTGAATGTATACATTTTCCATGCAATCACTCTGGTGTTAGTCTGTAATGCTAGCTGCTACACTTAAGGGTATGCAGACACAATCCATCAGGACTGAACTTTAATGCCAGTAAGCACTGCAAACCAGTCCCATGGAATGCACGGAAAAATGGTGTAACACTAAACTATTTCTTCTACACCAGGCATGCCCAGTAGTTAGCTCAAATTCTCCCTGCAGAGCTACTGGTAGATTACAAGAATATTCATGCTGAGTAGTTTTTGACAAATACTGTTAACCATTGAGGAGATTATGAGGGCAATGTTATGTTATATGATAGGCTTAAGAGGTGCATTTTGAAGGACCTTTTTAAAGCCTGGAAGCTAGAGGAAAGCTTGACAGAGTGAGGCAAAGAGTTTCACATGCTGTGAGGAGCCCTAGAAAAGTCTTGTAGATCATAGTCAGAACAGAGTGGATGCTCGAGGATGTATTATATGTTAGAACCAGGATCTTGAATCTGATTCTAGGTGATAAAAGGAATCCAGTTCAGGGACTGGCATAGGGTTCTTGTCTTAGAAGAGAAAAGAGCGAGGAAAATTAACAATGCTCAAGGATTCAAATCCGATTAGAGAGGTAACAGCTGGGAAAGTGGAAGGCCAGTCAAGAGAAGGTGACAATAATCAAAACAGGAGAGATGATGACGGCATGAAGGCAGACAATATATACTGCATACATTTGTTGTGAAATACTTGAATATGGTGGGCGGTAGACCATTGATATGTGCCGGTAAGGTTGGGAAAACTGAAAAAGTAGATCATATGCCACTAAAGTCTGGACACACCTGCAATTCACCTTGCTTAGTAAATTGGTCTAAGCAAGGAGTAGAGGAAAGGCCCACCCAGAAATGCCTACAGACTGCCCCCTTGGTGTAAGCGGCATTAAGCGGAAGATTTGAACATATGTAGCTTAGCATGTTAAAGTTTGGTAGGCATTATGGATTAAGAATCGATTCCTGCTCTTGACTTAGCATGGAATTGGCTTTGTACATTCACCCCTGAGTGCCAGAAGACTGTGCAAAACATTGCAGAGCAACTTTGTACTCAAACGGTTATAGGCAATTTTTCAATTAAGTCTCATCAGTCCACTTAATATGAATATACGTACAATGCATTTTGAGCTCCCCAGTCCATAAATTTCAAATCTGGTCTTCGATTGCAGCCAGGCCAAAGCTGTAAATATGTCATTTCCTTGATATGTCAGAAATGCAGTTACCTAATTTTAATGGCTTGAGAGGCTTCACTAAGGAGAGCTAAGGATTTAATATCAGAGCATATTGACAAGTAATGATCTGTAGCTATTTCATTCCAAGAAAGCTCTCGGTTAACATTATTTACAGACCTAAGTTTTGACTCCTTTTATTCCTGGTATTAGATAACCATGGTCTATGATCCAAATAGAAAGTCATCAATCATTTTCTAAGCCGGAGTACAGCAGTAGAATCAGGATACACTTAACAACATGGAGTTGCACCAGCCAACCTTGAAAAGATGGTGCGTAGTCTCACAAGATCTTTCAAGCATACTTAACCCTTTTAGTGCTAGATGCATCTTTACACGTTTTTTCACAATGCGATTGAGATGTTTCTAACTTCCAAGGGGTTGAATTTAATCTATGCCTGTAAAAATAAGAGATGAGAGTTGGTACCGTGTTAGCGTATAAATACAGGAGGCAGATAGTTAGCCAATAAAAGGTATCAAAAACTATATCTGCCTTCCGTAAAAATAAGGGCATCTTATTTTGTTCCACAGAAGGAATTACCTAGATACAGCTGTCAGGTATATCTCATTATGGGCCTTATTTATTGAGTAAAATAGGTGCTATTCTGGAGCAAAACAAGTGCACTATAGAGGAGGAAATGAATATATTCATTGGTTTGGATGGGGCTTTAACCACTTGAATGCTAGCAAGGTCTCTGATTCATTGCATTGCTTTGCAATACGTTTGTTAACAAGTATAGGCAATTCTATCTCCACCACTTATCATTATTATTATTATTATTATACGTTATTGATATAGTTCAAACATATTCCACAGCAATGTACAATAGGAAATAGACATGCAGAGAAATTAAGGACTTTAAGGTATGAAGGACACCAAACTAGGTGTTAAACAAATCAAGAGACACACTGATAAAAGGACTGGAGGATCTGAGTTATAAAGAGAGACTAACCAAACTGGTTTTGTTTACATTAGAGAAGAGACATCTAAGGGATGATACGATTACCATTTTACAAATATATATCCATTAAGACTAGAGGAAAGGAGATTTCAATAAAACAAAGGCATAATTTTTTTAACAGTATGGGCAGTAATGTTATATAACTTTCCTTGGGATGCTTTGCTTGCAGATATTGTAGCTGCTTTCAAAAAAGCAATGGATGTCTGTCTGTCTAGCTAACGGAAATATTGGGAATTATGACAGTTGGCTTCAAAGCAAATAGGATTTTGATACAGGGAAATATCCTGCTGTCTTTTTTAGTAAGGAAGGAATTTTTTACCCACTTGGGACTTATTTTAAAATGGCTTCACGACGTTTTTTTTTTTTTTTTTTACCTGCTTGCAGATCAACAAGGGTGATATGGGCTGAACGTGATGGGCATGTGTCTTTTTTCAGTCTCATTGACTGCTACTATTCTTATAGATGTAGCTCTCCTTTAAAAGCCACCATCATCATGAAATATTTGTATGCATTTATTAATTATTTCCTTATTTTAGCTGTTGGCTCATCAAAAATTCCTCAGCTGTCACCGCAAACAACGTGACAAAGCTCTCTTTTATTTGAAACGAGATGTCCTAGAAAAAGCAGTTATTTTTTCTGCTTGTTAAGGATTTTTTTTCTAGGAATTTGATTTTAAATTAAAATGTCTCCCTGAAATGTTTTATTGGTGGTCATAATTATGACAAATTTATGTTTCAATAATCTCTTTAATATGCTATTGATCCCTCTGACAGGCAATGATAACTTTAATCAACTGCCTCGCGATTCATTTATCATTGTTGTGCACAGCAAGTGTAAGAAATCTGTGCATCGTCGGTTGTTGTAGAACTAAAAGTCCCATCAGGTTCAAATGATAAGGAAAGTTGCTGGAGAGACAACTGTTGCCTACAGTTGGTGTAAAGAATATTAACCTTTTTAGTTCCATATGGATGTGCAATGCATTGCTTTGCAATTAGTTGTACACCCCTCTGGTTCTCAAAGGGTTAAAAGAACACTAACATTAGTTAGTAATAAACAAGCACTTATTTTAACCTTTTGAGTGCCAGATATGCATCCAAAACATTGCAAGGCAATTTACTGTACACTTCTCTGGCACTCAAAAGTGTTAATATGGTAAGAAAATCCTTTTAGCCACTATGAATTAATTCTGCATGGATTGGTTCTCCATAATGGACACTTAACCCTTTGAATGCCATAGGGTTATGCAAAGCATTGCCCCTCTGCCACTCAAAGTGTTAATTGTGTTGGACATAATTTCTGTGGAGGTAGACATGATTCTTAGTTGCAGGAATCATGGGGGAGATAAAGAGGTGATAAATAGGAGATAACGGGGGAGATTTAATGAGGTGTGATAAAAAGGTGATAAAGTGGATATGACTTCTCCAGTTTATCACTTCTTTTGTTCCCATGTTATTCTATGGAGCCTATGCACTAAGATCTCCAAAGCTGAAGAAATCTTAGTGCATAGGCTCCATAGAATAACAAAGGAACTGGAGAAGTGATAAACTGGAGAAGTTATCTCCACTCTATCACCTCTTTATCACTGCTTACGGAATCTCCCCCAGTTTCTCCTTTATTACACTTTAGCATTAAACAGCAGTGCAGATTTTCACGCTATCCCTGCTTGTTAATAGGTGAGTAATCAGTGGCTCAGTCATTGTGACTGAGCCACCTGTTCTTAAGTAGGGATATCCTGAAAACCTGACCTGTTGATGTGTCTCAAAGGCCAAAGCTGAGGATCACTGCCTTACTGCACAACCACATGGACACATCTCCTCCCACTGAAGTCTTCTTAGGAAGTGCTGCAACAAAGAATCATATCTGTCTCAACAGACATATACAGTACTATGTAAAGATTCATTTTGGAGGAGAACCAATCCACATATAATTGATTCAAAGTGGCCATTAGGATTATGTGCCCAGGTTAATATAAGTGGGAGTTTATTATTATGAAGTGTTAGTATTCCTTTTTTTAATGTTGAATATCATATCCTTTAGGTCATATTATACTCCAGGACCTCAAGCTCTTCCCTCTGAAGATTTCAGTGGTAGGAGTTTGACGTACTTGTGTCCTACAAAAAGAATAAGCCTGCCTGCTTGGACGAGATATCCATTAATAATATGACACATATTATGGAATAAATCCACTGAGAATTGATTCATATTGTTTACTTATGATTTTCTGTCCACATTAAGGTAATGATTTATTATTAGGAAGTGTTAATATTCCTTTAAGCCTTTGTGTGTCAGAGGGATAATCAACACATTGCTTCGCAATGAGTTGGCTTCCCCTCTGGCACTCAAAGGGTTAACCAAGTTTTTAATCAGATGATAATGATTATCAATTTAATGTGTAGGGTGAAACACTATCATTAACTAAAACAGAAACAACTGTGTAGGAGGAATAAAACTGGGGTGGAACAGCTAAACTCAGCTAATAAGGTGAGGTTGCTAAAGACATTTTAATGTCAAAAGTCATATACTGCGACAAGACTGAACACAGCAACAAGACACAAGGTAGTAATATTGCATAAGCAAGGTCTCTCCCAGGCAAAAATTTCAAGGCAGACAGGAGTTTTCAGATGTGCTGTCCAGCTCTTTTGAAGAAGCACAAAGAAATAGGAAATATTGAGGACTGTAGACACAGTGGTCGGCCAAGGAAACCTAGTGCAGCGGGTGAAAGACACAGCATGCTTACTTCCCATTGCAACTGGAAGATGTCAAGCAGTGCCATAAGCTCAGAACTGACAGAAAACAGTGGGACCCTGGTACACCCATCTACTGTCCAGAAAAGCCCATCAGAAGTAGTCTTCATGGAAGACTTACGGCCACAAAGCCATACCTCCGATGTGGAAACAAGAAATATTTGGCTGTAGCAGAAGGCAGTTTGTTCAATGAAGGGCTGGAGAGTGGTATAAGAATAAGTGTCTGCAAGCAACAGTGAAGCATGGTGAAGATTCCTTGGTGATTTGGTCAGAATTAATTGTATCCTCAATGCTGAGAAATGCAGCCAGATACGTATCCATCAAGCAATACAATCAGGGAGGCATCAGATTTATTCTGCAGCATAACCACAACCCCAAACATACAGCCAATGTCACTAAGAACTATATTCAGCATAAAGATGAACAAGGAGTCCTGGAAGTGATGGTATGGCCCCCACAGAGTCCTGATCTCAACATCACTGAGTCTGTCTGGGATTATATGAAGAGAGAGAAGCAACTGAAGCTGCCTACATCCACATAAGAACTGTGGTTAGTTCTCCAAGATGTTTGGAACAACCTACCTGTTGAGTTCCTTAAATAACTGTGTGCAAGTGTACCTAGTAGAATTTATGCTATTTTGAAGGCAAAGGATGGTCACAACAAATATTGATTTAATTTAGATTTTTCTTCTGTTCACTCACTATGCATTTTGTTAATTGATAAATATAAACAATTAATATGTCTATTTTTGAAAGCATTCATACTTTACAGCATTTTTTACAACTGCCTAAAACTTTTGCACATAACTATATATATATATATATATATATATATATATATATATATATAGAGAGAGAGAGAGAGAGAGAGAAAGATAGAGAGAGAGTTAAGAATGTAGCAGTATTAGTCCAGTGATGTAGATGTGAAATAACAAACAAAATGAATATCTTGTAATACCTTTTTTATTGGACTAACAGAATTATGGATTGACAAACTTTCGGGATAAACTCCCTTTCTCAAATCTAAAGCATTTCTGAGCACAAGGATACAGAATTCACAGTTAAAACAGTTAAAAAAACTGTTTTAACTGTTTTAAACTGTTTTAACTGTGAATTCTGTATCCTTGTGCTCAGAAATGCTTTAGATTTGAGAAAGGGAGTTTATCCCGAAAGTTTGTCAATCCATAATTCTGTTAGTCCAATAAAAAAGGTATTACAAGATATTCATTTTGTTTGTTTTTTTACACACACATATATATAAAATATATAATTTATATATTGTTGCAATTAGCATAATGATATTATTTATTTGATATTAATAAACCCAAGGGAAGGGATTCCTACACTTTATCACAGCCACTGGATACTGGTATCATTCAACATTGTAATGTTTAAAGAATCCAAATAGAGACAGATATTTCTCCAAACCCTCATTTGTCTGGTTTTGATCTGTCTGCGCACCTGACCACTTACATTGTAATAGTGTTTTGTGAGTATAGGAAATATCCTAAAGCATATCATACAGCAGTCCAGCCACGAAATGCCAGGCAACTCCTCTCTGAGCAAGAAAAGCAGCCAACCCCAGACATACGTTTCAGCCTTCTTGGGCCTCGTCTTCAATATTTGACCACCATGGGGGAAGCATGAGAGGATGAGCAACCTGCTACTATAAGACGTACCATTGAGGAGATCTTGTGGTTTTGGGGCAGCAGATGCATTCCCAGAGGCTTTACTAGCTGCTTCCTACATAAACAGGTTTTCAGCATTATTGTTTGTGAGTACCCACAAGTGGGGCGAGACTGTGATGATGAAATTAAAATATTTGTGAATCTGAACAAGGGGTGCCCCTGTGTTGCTTCCATTTTCTTCTTTCCCTGCAATATATATGGTGTGTGTATATATATATATATTTATATATATATATATATATATATATATATAGATAGATATATACATATATATATATATATATATATATATATATATAGAGAGAGAGAGAGAGAGAGAGAGAGAGAGAGAGAGAGAGAGATAGATATAGTCTTAAAAGCCAAAATTGGAAAGCAAGATAAAACATCTAGTGGTTACATTTTTTATGTTGATTAATCTTTTATCCCATTTGGATGGTAAAATGTCTCCATCTAAGGGGTTAATAATTGTTTATAATTGTATTATGCTTCAAGTTTGCAAAGGCTATTCATGAAAAACAATATCCAATTCCGGATGAAATATTTCTATGTGAACCAAGAAATGCATTGATGACTTTTTTGTGTTTTATTTCAAACTAGTTGAAGAGCCCGTTAAATGGGCCACAGTGCCACTGCCAGCAGGTCGTGGGGCAGTCATGCACAGTAGAGACTGCCCACGCTGTGGCTGATACAGTGCCAGACGGTCACAGGGCAGTTATGCTCAGCAGAGATTGCCAGCTCCACAGCTGATACAGAGCTGGATGCTCCTTGGGGCACAGGCAGTCTCTACTGCGCATGACTGCGTTGTTACAAACTTTCTAGCGAATTATTATATAGGATGCTTTTAATAAATTCAACCATTTATTGATGATGTCATTGCACCATTTGATTGTATCTAGCTCCCAGGTGGTATGAGAGTTTATGGAGGAAGGGGAAATGAGTTGTAATAGCCTCCATGAGTCTTGCAACCAGTGAGCAATATGTACACAGTAGTGGGAGGTCAGCTGTTTTGCCATTTGTGATTGTGTACAGGCCTGGATAAACATCTCAAGTGCCCATAGGCACAGCACCCTCTGGCACCCTTAGCCCTGCATTAGCCACACCCTAACCATACCCCTCATTTAACCATACCCTCTTTTGTTGCTCATGTTTAGATTTATTCTTTACAGTATTATGATAATTTTCCAGAGGTGGATGAACATGTTATAGATAGGGATGTGGTATATACAGCACAGTGGGCTTGCAATTGTAGTATTTTTAATTAATTTATCCTTTGACACCACAAATAAGGAGAACAAACAACAAAAGTTAAGGTTTTCAAATGCACTAATAAAACTTGAGGTTTAACAGTCTTTGAGAATTAAAAATAGAACAGTGATACAGCTCTGAACGTGTTTATAGCCATGTTTTGGTAAGCATAAATTAAGCAGCTTCTCAACTCTTTCTCAGCAGTTTCCTTTTTTGATTTTTTCTAAGTCACAAGCTGGACAGTGTGATTAGATTAATATGATAGGGTACTGCCTCACCAAACTTGTAAAGTGGAGCTAGTGGCCGTGCTGAATTTTTTAATGCTCTCCACTTCACACTACATCTTGTGTGCTATCCGCTTGCTCATACATGACGTGACTTCACTAATTTCACACCCAGAAGTTCGGAAACTGGGTGGTTTTGGAAAAGACTGGCTTGGTCTGACACATGATGCATGGGACAAGGTGGATCAATTTAATGAACGCACTACACATTACAGGTTTTTGAGGTGGCACTGTGGAAGATTGGATGGGCAGGTTGGTAGGTGGGCTGGTGGGTGTGGCAGGCCACGCTCAAGCACCCTTAAAAAATCTGATGCCCTAGACAAGTGCCAAGTTTGCCTATTGGTAAATCCGGCCCTGATTGTGTCACATTGTTGTTACTATCTGTGCCCTCCAACTATTTATTTTTACCTCTTTTTCTTTGGATTTGTTATGTGTCTCCAGAGTAGGCTTTTGCCATTGTTAGAAGGACACATGGTACTGGATGTAGGGTGATTGCATGTTCTTAATGGGGGCAGAACTACACCCCCTACAAGCTCTACATGTCAATTTCCATATATTAGTTTGGTGATAATATTACATTATGAGTATATTACTTTATTTGTAACTTTTTGCCCCTTTTCTAAAGGGAGTCACACTATGTAGCATGGCATCCCTTTTTTGTCTTTTTTATGGTTTCCAATCAAATATATGGATCGGTTTCACTATTGATTGCCAGTTCTTTTGACCAGACTGTAATCTAGCTGTTGTAACTGTGTGCCACGTTTGTAATTTGCATACAGTGATAGTTTCCCTGATGATCTGCTGTGTAGTCTGGGCTGTACTGTATAGTAAACATTGTGGTCAGTTCTCCAACAGATTCCAAGCACTGTTTTGTATCAATACTAAAGATGAGCGAGCACCCCGATGCTCGGGTGCTCGGGTGCTCTGACCGAGCACCCCCTGATGCTCGAGTGCTCGGCCGAGCACCCGAGCCCCATTCAAATGAATGGGAGCACTCGAGCATTAAACCAGGCACCCCCTGCTCTGATGAGCGGAGGGTGCCTGGTCAATGTCCCCCTTCATCTCCGCTATGCCCCTCTTCCACAATGTCCCCCTTCATCTCCTATGCCATAGCGGAGATGAAGGGGGACATTGTGGAAGAGGGGCATAGCGGAGATGAAGGGGGACATTGTGGAAGAGGGGCATAGACTCTATGCCCCTCTTCCACAATGTCCCCCTTCATCTCCGCTATGCCCCTCTTCCACAATGTCCCCCTTCATCTCCTCTATGGCATAGGAGATGAAGGGGGACATTGTGGAAGAGGGGCATAGCGGAGATGAAGGGGCACATTGTGGAAGACGGGCATAGCGGAGATGAAGGGGGACATTGTGGAAGAGGGGCATAGAGTCTATGCCCCTCTTCCATAATGTCCCCCTTCATCTCCGCAATGCCCCCTTCATCTCCGCAATGCCCCCGTACCTCCATTCCCTGGTGGTCCAGCGGAGCGTCTTCGGATCTGTGCCTCTTCCGGCACAGATCCTCTTCACCCGAGCATGTCGGGCGAGCACATGGCGGTACTCGTACGAGTACCGCCATGTGCAGAGCAGAGCGATGCTCGAGCCGATCCGAGCATCGGCCGAGCACGCTCGCTCAACACTAATCAATACATTATTGATGTGCAATAATACACTTTTGTCTCTCAGCAGATAAGAAACAACAATAATAAACACTCAGTGGTAGAGGGTAGTAGAGTGTACAGTGCAATAGTAATGGCCTTCTGATGGTCTATAGGGGCCCCACCTCAAATTTCACATCAGGACCCACTAGTGTTTAGTTACTCCACTGTCAGATTAAAAAAAAAACTAAAACAAAAAAAAAAAACAGGAAAAAGAAAATGTGAATCATTACTATCTCTTTAACCCTTTCAATACCAGAGGGGCATGCAACGTACTGAGGATCAGGTAGGTGTGCAATACATTGTGAACCCCTTTGGTCCTCAAGGGGTTAATATATTAAAGAATACAAAAGATTTGAAAGAGGCGTTTAACCTCATTTGCCTTTACTTTGTATTATTTATCTTCAAATATTTGTTTACACTTTTATGTATCTGACATTGTGCTCAATTGGTCACTGTTGCCAGCAGAGGTATTTATAGAATGTTTCAGTGTTTCTACATCTCTGAGTGATTTGTATGCTGTGGTGGCAGGCTTTTCTGTATTGTTTCACTGTCTTTTTTACATTGTATCATTGTACATTGTTGCACTCTGTTTCACAGACCCAGAATTAGATGTTTCTGAAAATCAGACAGAAATCTATCTGGCACATAAAACTGTAAAAATACAGGTGAAGATAAAAAAATACTAAAATGTATAAGAAAACTGACTTTACATATAAGCAGGTTGACTGTCACTTTAATAGAAAATTACCCATCTCCAGCTGCAGGGTCTTGTTTATAACAAGCAAATAACTTCTTCCTTAGCCTTTTTCTGATAAATGGAGAGCTGGCTGCAGAAGGATGGATTTTTATGAGATTGCTTTTCCTTTCTACCCTACAATCTACCAGGTGTACTGCTGGCTCAGCCCATGAATTTACAGCCAGCGGAGAATGATTACTAGCTGGCATATGACCACCTGGCAGGGACAACCACCTAGCACTCCGAAAATAAAACTACCTGCCCACTGGTCGGCATTGTCAGTGTATTTCAGTAGTGTTAGGTAGTCTTACTGAAGACAATCAGCTGCCAAAGTGAAAGATACAGTATAACCATTAATTAGTTGAGAAGTATTTCTGTGGATTAGATCAGTTTTCAGTATTCTCTATGATATCTCCTGTGAGTGAGACAGCTTTCCTGCACAGCTCTCATCTCTACCACCGTCCCGTCAACTTCATTTCATCCCTGCCCACTTTTGTACGAATCCCAAATGCTCATGTCTCTAGTCCCACCTTTCCAGCTTTAGCCCTACCCCATTATGCAAATTGGACACTCCTATCCTAGTACACCTTAGCTTTCCATTTGCACTGGAGAAGATGTTTCCAGGTATCCTATATAATAATTCTCTAAAAGTTTGTAACGACGCAGGCATGCACAGGACAGACTGCTGCGCATGTTGCAGTCATGTGCAGTAGAGACTGCCCGTGACGTGGTTCATATGGAGCAGGGCACTCCGAATTCAGACCTTGATGGAGCTGAACATATTTTAAATGGAAGGCACAGTTTTTCATCAGGATGTGAGCAGATATTTTGTCTTAAAGCCTCACTTGCTGGTCAGCAGTTTATAAGAGGACTGAGGTAAGCAAGAAGAATTCAGAATGCTGAATAACAGCACGCCAATGTCATTACATTAACCCTTTGAGTGCCTGAGGGGTACGCAACGCATTGCAGAGTAATGCTTTGCATTGCCCTCTGGCACTCAAAGGGTTAAGTTCTAACAAGCTATAGGAACTTCTCAATAAATATCCCTGAATGTTAAAAATTGCTTGTTTATCCATTTGAGTGCAAGAGTGGGGAGAAACTCATTACAAACCGATATGTTGCTCACCCCTCTGGCACGCAAAGGGTCATATCAAAACAAGTTGCATTTAAGCATTAACTTTCATTTAACCTCTTAAGGTCTGGGGATGGGTGGCCTTAGAGGACCATTGAACTTTTTTTTCCCCCAATGCATTTTGGTACATGCCACGCTGCCATCCCAGAATTCATGACATGCCAGGACCATGTCTAGTCCTTAACGTCCAGACTGGCATGATGGTCCTGCCACGTCACTAGTCCTTAAAGGGATAGTAATACTTTGTTTTATCTTTATTTTATTTTGTAGGCATTAAAAAACATGAAGAACGATATAAGTCTTATCTCTCAAACCTTTATGGTTTGAGAGATATTCACAAGCAAAGTTTCCCCTCCCGCCCCTTTTACCTAATGTAAGCCATCTCTTCTCAGATGTGGAATGCAGTCCATAGACCAGACAGATAACAGCAGGGGACAATCTTCTTCCTATAAGAACAATGAAATCCCTGCCCCCCTTGACAAGTTTTTCAGGTTTTTCCCTTATCTTAATTGAAGATTGTCCCTCTCTGCAGTCTACCTGGGCACCTCCCTTCTGATCTGACTGAGCAGTGTTACATCAGTAAAAGGGGCAGGAGGGGGATACTTTATCATTGAGTTATTCTTGAACTACAACTCTGACAGAACTGAAATAACACTCTCCAAAGTCCAAATACTATGATGATTAATTAGAGCTGCTTTTATTATGAAACATTACTATCTCTTTAAGTATTTAATGCTTCAATTACTATAAAATAAACAAAATGCCGAAATGTAACCCTGTTGTTTTATAAGCAATATGCCTATTGCATTCAGAAGTTATATGTGATTTAAAGGAGCATTAATACCTACTTATAATAATAACCACCCTCTTACCCTACTATGGCCAGAAAATCCTAATTGCCCCCCTCTGCATTTTTCTTTAATTCAAGAGATAACATCTTTAATATTTCCATGGAGGTGACCATGACAGTTGCTTGTAGGACCATAGGACATAAACTCCACCCTCTTCACATGGTAATCTTAACACTTTAAGGACCAGAGGTGTATGCAACACCATGCATCACAATACACTGAGCATCCCTCTGGTCCTTAAACAGTTAAGTAGGCTCATGAACTCTGCATGCTTCGGTTTCTACATTGAGGACTGATTGAGGATGTTATCTTGTGAGCAAAGGCACAAGGGAAAAATTGATAGGAGACATAATAAGGTAGGAAGAAGATTATCATTAGGAGGTATTCATTCTCCTTTAACCCACTGAGTGTGCTGTGATGTGCTGGATACCTCTCAGACACTCAAAGAACTAAACATTGTACCAGAATAGGGGCCTGCACAGACTGCAAGGAAATGTAACATTCTGTATATACTATAGTAACATAAGATAACCCCTTTTATGTTAGAAAAGTTGCCAAAGCAATGCACTGGAGACCTGTATAAATGCAAGGGATCATAAACCTTATTTACATCAATTGGAATAAATGCACATGAAGCACTATTTCCTACACCTAGAGGTGCATCAAATAAAGTGCTAAAACACTAATATGAGAAGGTTGATTCTGTCAACATCTTCCCACTGTGTTTGTGTGTGTGTGTATGTGTGCATGTGTGTATGTGTGCATGTGTGTGTGTGTGTACGTTTGTGTGTGTGTGTGTGTATGTGTGTGTGTGTGTGCATGTGTGTATGTGTGCATGTGCATGTGTGTATGTGCACGTGAGCTGGAGTGTATGATGTGTATATATGTGTGGTTGTGTGTGTTTGTGTGTGCATGTGAGCTGGAGTGTATGATATGTTTATATGTATATGTGTGTGTGTGTGCATGTAAGCTGGAGTGTATGATGTGTTTAAATATGTATGTGTGTGCGTGCATGTGTGTGTATGTGTGTGTGTGTGTTTGTGTGTGCGCATGTGAGCTGGAGTGTATGATGTGTGTATATGTGTTTATGTGTGTGTGTGTGTGTGTGTGTGTGTGTGCGCGCATGTGAGCTGGAGTGTATGATGTGTATATGTTTGTGTGTGTGTGTGTGTGCATGTGAGCTGGCGTGTATGAAGTGTGTATGTGTGTGTGTGTGTGTGCATGTGAGCTGGAGTGTATGATGTGTGTATATGTGTGTATGTGTGTGTGTGTGTGTGTGCGCGCATGTGAGCTGGAGTGTATGATGTATATATGTTTGTGTGTGTGTGCATGCACATGCATGTCTTCAAGTGTGATGATGTATATGTGTGTGAGTGATGACATATGTGTGTGTAAATGGTGACATGTTAAGCCCATTTGGCCATAGATAGAATAGGACTGGGTAGATTTTCCTTCCTTCCTGCAAGAACTTCCACGGAATGGAAACATGTCTCATATTTCAGGGAAATTCTATGAGATGAGAATTTTACTTTATGCACATCTCTATTTCCATTTCCTCATTTATAATTAGTTATTGGCCCTAGTGCTGACATTTTTACAGACTCTTAAAGTAAAACTATTCTAACATGGGTGAAAATACAACCTACAGGGCATCGGGTCCAATGTTATAAGTTGTATGTCAGACCCATCCCGGCTGCATCTTCCGCACCCCCTTAATTACAGTCTCTCTGAAAAGTCCCAGCTCACAAAACTTGGTTGGGGACTTACAGAAAGTCAGTATTTTGACAAAACAAACATACAGAAACACTTTTTTTTCTGCCTTATTTTTATCTGTGAGTGATATGCTACATTAATATATACCCAAAAGCCTACTCAAGATCCGAGAAGACAGAGTCAATGTTAGTATAAAAAACAACATTCATTATTTAAACTGTTCTCATTTCTTACACATTTTGTACTGTAGCTTATACAAGACTATACCATTTCAGGAAAGGAATTCACTCATTAACACATCTCTAAATATTTTTCTCAGTGAGCTAGTCACAGAGACTGGATCTCAGAGTATCTGATTTTCTGTTTTTTTCCAGTGATTAGTTAATGACCCCCCTCTGTTCCTTTTCTCTACATTTCTAATGTAGATTTCTATTCTTGTTGTCTTTGTGAATGACAAACTGGGTAATGGCTTGTTTGCTGAGCTGAACAAACCTGTATATTGAGAAATAGGTCTCTAGCACCACCATCAGGAATGACATTGGTATGACACTGGTATACCACAGATAATGAACATTTGTATTATTTTGCTATCATCAAATAAAGTAGTGTAAACAAGGTTTGCTCAGTTTCTATTTATTTATTTTTACTTTCAGTGGGGGACATTATTGTAGGTAATGGTGACTTGCAGGGGCAAACCCAAGATTTCTAAAAATGGATTTCAGAAATTAACCGAGTTGTATTTGTATTATGTACTTTTTCAGAGAAAAGTAACTGTAGCAACATGAGCATTAACCTACAACAGTCCAGCTGTTTTGGACTATATTTAGTCATCATCAAGGGCATTGTAGTCTAACAACAGCTGGAAAAAGGCTGCAGGCTGCCCACCTCTGACATAGCCATACCAGCATCAGCATCAAAAGTCTCATAACTGGTTTTCTAGAGCTTTGCCTTTCCCTGATCTCATTGGAGAAAAGGGTGCAAGGGAGGTTTCTGGGCAAATGGATATTCCCTCTTGGTTTATCTATGACATATCATAATTATACTGATAAAAAAATACAAAAACAAAAAAAAATTACCTGCTGTATAGTTATGCTTTATAACCTTTCTTCTTAGATTCCCATTTTCAGTGGATCCTTTTGTGTAAACCATGTGCATTATTTGTTACAGGTAAGAGTATTACGTAAAAGCATAATAAATATGAATGCAGCGCTCCAAAAATAATTTTATCCTAACTGGCAGAGTTATGATGTAGAGAATTATGTTTACATTGAAACAGGTTTATAAGGAATTTGGGCATGCAGGTAGTTGTAGTCCCAGGTTGAATTTTAGGGGTAGGTATGGTCTCAGACATGTTAATAGAGGCAACTGTCCATGAATCAATATTTGTCTCTAACAGTCAGTGTACAGGAACCTAAAAGTGTCCTACTTATAGGGTTAGGGTTTTATAGCCCATGTACCAAGCTCCTCTACTGAAATTGTTACCTGTGTTATGTGACGGAGTCAAACATGTTTCCTAATATAAAAACATAAAAGTGTCCACTAATACAACAAAATTGATTTTCATATCTAAAAAAAGTTGCTAAAGTGTTCTTGTAATTCCTCTTCATGAATTTATCAGTCTCAAAGAGTTGTACGATTAGAGATGAGGAAAAAAAAATTTTCTCACAAGAACTTTGCTGTTTCTCCATTGCTTTCTTTGGCCATGAGACTTAACACTGCAGTACTATTACCTGAGCAGTGAAATGGAGAAATCTACAGTTGAAAGTAAAGTTATTAGCAGACTGAGGCCCTTTGCCCATGACACTAACCACCTGCTTGTACAACTATGGCAAATCCATTCTTGATAAACATATGCTGCTTGTGATATGTCAGTGGAGTGCAACACATAGCATCAGTTCTTTAAAGCTTCTCTTTTCAACAAAAGAATAGGACAGCATGTTAACCACCATCATTTGGGTAAGTTTGAAATTCCGCAGGTGCACTTTTGGATTATTTTTGTTCATTGTTTAATCCCTTAAAGGACCGATGAAGCATCAGGTTCGCCATCAGTGTCTGTGCCTTAAAGTCCTGTGACGGTCTTGGCAGATCATGGAATTTCGTGACAACAGTGCACCTGCATGTTGTGCTGTGAAGACTGAACATGTAGAAAAAAAATTGTGCGTTACATTGGTCCTCCAATGCTCTTCACCCCATGACTGCATCTTCGTTAACGGATTAATCTACATAATTAAAGGTGGTGGGCCAGGTGGTGTTGTGTGTTGACTCTGTTACTCTTGTTAACTCCAACTATCTCAGTCATCCTCTTCCATGCTTTTCAATTGCTCCACAGCAGCAGAAGAAGACTGTTTTCAAAAGAAAAGTGGAGGAATTCTGGGTCAAACCATTTTCACTATAGGAGAAGAAGAAACATTCCCTAAATGCCCATTAATTTAAATGGGGATTTTAACCATATGAATGCTAGAGAGGTCTCCAATATATTGTGAAGAAATGCATTGGAGACGTCTCTAACATTAAAGGGGTTAAAACCCCCATTTAAATCAATGGGAATTTTTAGTTCTCCCCTATAGTGGAAAGAGAATGTCTCAGAATTCCTCCACTTCTCTATTGAACACACAGCCCATAAGTATTATTGTTGCTAGGGATGGATGAGATATTGTGCTTCAGAAATGAAACATAGAAAGAATGTCACTTCCTGAAGAAATTCCCATGAAAAGTGGTGTATTCCTGCTTTTTCTGCATACTTCATTGACTTGAAATCAGTGATAATAATGTATTTTGTTTTCAAGGTAGAGAGTTTCCCCATGTATTCCCGGCATGGTAATATAAAAAGGTGTCAGTTTCCCATATGCTGTCAGTCTGTGCTTGGGAAAGAAGAGAAAGCAGCTGAAATGTAAAGCTGGAGGTGCAGACAAAGAGAGGGGAGCTGGAGTTGCTTTTTAGGAGTCTTGAAGGTAGCCAGGTTATTCTCTCTGTGTGTGTGGAGTGTGAAGGGAGAAAGGAGAGTATAAAAAAGAAGAAAAAGAAAAAACACTTTTTGACTGATAAGTGATAGTCGGTAACAGTCAGACTGGCATGTGATCCAAGTTCCTGCCTGAGCTGGCTGAGCCTGTAGTGAGTATGAGCAAGTGACAGTAACATAGTAGCATAGTTGATGAGGATGAAAAAAATACATGCGTCCATCAAGTTCAGCCCATGCCATATCAACCTTATTGATCCAGAGGAAATCAAAATCCTGTTGAAGCCATTTCCAATTAATCGCAAAATGGGAAAAAAAAAATCCTTTCTGGGCTGATATGGCAGTCAGATGTTTCCCTGGATCAAGGTTCTATCTACTTTGAAACCAACTGTCATAATTCTCAATATTATTCTTTGCTACAAAGGTATCAATTTCTACAAGCAATTACAGTATCTGCAAGCACAGCATCCCCGGCAAATAATTCCATAAATTTACAGCCCTTACTTTAACACATCCCTGCCTTTCTTTTAGTCAAAAGTGCCTTTCCTATAGTCTTAATGGATGACCCCACCTCACACACACACACACACACACACACACACACACACACACACACACTATTGTTGATTAAGAAGCAACATGGGTATGAGTGTGCACAACCCCAGCTATGATGAGTTATTCTGCAGCTGTTTCAATGTGCAGCACACTTAGCACCAACTGCAAGTACTATTGCAACATCTAGCTCCTGTAGTAGTAGTCCCTCTGGAACTCCTGAGTCAGTCAATGAGTATGGAGATACTTCAACTGTGATACAAAACTAAACATGTTGCTATATGTTGTCTCTGTAAAAAACATGTGAGCAGGGGAAAACAGAATTCCATCTAGGCATATCCTCACTGAGATCCCACCTGAAGCACAACAACAGGTCTGACTGGGAGTCACACCATCAGCATATCAGAGGGTCCACGACACTCCTATAAGTGTATAGGACCAAGGGACACATGGTAGTAGTACTGTAGATGTCTTAGGGTGTGGGACAATATCTCCCTCTATAACATTAACATCCGTGTCTCCTACTGCTGTTGTGCAAATATAAGTCACAGAGAAGAATGACTGATTTATTTGGAGAGGACAAGAATCATATAGTCTCCACACCCACCACCACCACCATCACACTAAGATGTGATAAAGAGGTGAAAATGTGGAGATGACTTCTCCATTGATATCTCTTCTCCAAGTCCTATGTTATACTATTGAACCTATGCACTAAGGTCTCCCAAGCTGGATAAATCTTTATCACTTCTTAGTACAACTCTCCCTCATCTACTTTAACATCACATGTACAAGATGACTTGTTTCAGCAGGAATCTTGTTAGATCTAGATTTTGTGCTGTGTTGCTTTTTTCCTGCCTCTTTGATCTGTCTGTGGACTCTGACTGGCTAATCATCTCCAGCGAGGTCAGAATGTGACTGTAGAATTAAGCAGCTGAAAAAATACAACTTGTTAAATATTTCCAGTTGCAATGCAATACAGGGCAAAGGAACTTAAAGGGATAGTAATACTTAATTTTATCTTTATTTTATTTTGTAGGCATTAAAAAAACATGACGAACGATATAAGTCTTATCTCTCAAACCTTTATGGTCTGAGAGATATTCACAAGCAAAGTTTCCCCCTCCCGCCCCTTTTACCTAGTGTAAGCCATCTCTTCTCAGATGTGGAATCTGGTTGTAAGACCAGACAGATAACAGCAGGGGACAATCTTCTTCCTATGAGAACAATGAAGGCCCTGCCCCCCTTGACAAGTTTTTCAGGTTTTTCCCTTATCTTAATTGAAGATTGTCCCAATCTGCAGTCTACCTGGGCACCTCCCTTCTGATGTTACATTAGTAAAAGGGGCGGGAGGGGGATACTTTGTCATTGAATTACTCTTGAACTACAACTCTGACAGATTTGAAATAACACTCTCCAAAGTCCAAATACTATGAAGATTAATTAGAGCTGCTTTTATTATGAAACATTACTATCCCTTTAAGATGAAAAGAAAATATAGCTGCTCTGGAATAAATAGCACCACAGGGGACAGATAACAGTTCCCAAAGTCCCGTGGATTCAAATAGGGATTTGAATGCTATAGAGGTCTCCTATTGAGTTCAATAGGAATTTTCATTCTGCCCATGGTGCACTTTGCGCCAGATCTTTGATTGCTTTCTGCACAAGGCCCTAACATACAGTACAGAAAGATTCCATATAAAATACAAACATAGAAGTACAAGTTGGAAATAAACAGTTGGAGTGATATCTAGTCAGTTAATCCTTCATTGTATCAAGTAAGACCTGAAGATAAGAGCAGCTAACCATTAATTTTACTAATACCCTTTAGAGGACCACTAACATCTCCTATAACTAACCACCACTTCAGAGAGAGGAGTCTGGGGTCCTTGAGTCCTGTGAAAACAATCATGTCTGTCCCATGGATATGATATCCTGATAGGGATAGTAATACTTTGTTTCAAGAAGGTTTAATATTATACTTGTTAAAAAATATAAAGCAAATGATCTATGTCTTGTTAATATAAGTTTTATAATATTTCTGTAATATCCTTCTAAAGTTTCCCCCTCCCACCCCTTTTAGTAACGTCAGTGCTCTAGCTGACAGACTTGTATTCAAACCATGCACACTATGTAGAATGTTCTCATGAAGGTTCTCTGTGTATGCAATGTGATTTTGGCTGTGCAGATGAGCCGTCCGGTCCCGGGACCACAATACAAGTCTGTGAGATAGAGAGCTGACTAAAAGGGGTGGGAGGGGAAAATGTATAAGTATATTACAGGAAAACTATAAAATAATAATAAGTATAATATTAAACCTCCTTGAAACAAAGTATTAGTATCCCTTTAAGAATTCATTTTGGGAAACCAGTCCACACAGAACTGATTCATGGAAACCATTACGAGGTATTAGTGTTCCTTTAACCTTCTGCATGCCAGAGGGGCGCCTCTCATAGGGTTCATGGTCAGCAGATAAAATTTAATATGGGGTTGTTAAGGAAAATATCACATTTTGAAAACATTTACTTTCTGCTTAAGTTTGGCCCCTTTTTCTTCCCGAGTGTTGATTTATACATCTAATTGTAAACTAAGCAGCACAAGTGCTTTGCTGTCTCTTAACTGTTAGCCATTCCTTCATGTTAATTACCATGCTGGGAAGGACCTCTCACTTTTATAAACCACAGCTATTTTGTGTTATTAAGAATTTCCCAATTTAGAAGCAACAATTAGTAAACTGTATTTTAAAAACAGAAGACATAATAAATAACAACTCAATATTATTGAAATTACACATTATTTCTACATGAGTCAGCTGCTCATTTTTATTTAGAAATATACAGTTGTAATCAAAATTATTCAACCCCCATTGCAAATCAGGTTTATTGTCAAAATGAACAGACTTTCAAAAGAAAGAAAAGAAGAACAGCACAATTCACTCTACGGGCGAGATGTTCAGAAAGTGGTGGTAACTGAAATTGCCTGTAATCAGAGTAAAAAAGTTCTTACTCCATGGTACGTCAATTCTCAGACATATTACTGTCATTTTCTGCATCCAATTCCGCCATCTCCGTCAGTACGGTATAGTAAAATGCGATTTATTAAGATATAAGTAAAGTAGTACACAATAAAAATATAGTAAGACAAGCAGAGGGTCCTAAGCCCGCAAGCACTGCTATCAGAAATAGTTGGCTGCCCAGATTGGCCACACTGCTGGAGACTAGGCCTCAGCCACTGGTAGTCTCTGCTGGAACCAGGAGCAGGAACATGAACACAGGATCTTGATACAACGTAGTGAGGAGCTACCCAGGGGAGGGCTGGCCTAGGGGACAGGGGAACAAATGCCCCCTGGGCCAGTCATATGTCTGGGCTGGTGGGCCACTCCCACTTGTTCTGTAAATGTAGCTACATTAGTGATTCCACAGATCTTACAACTGAAATGGAGCTACACTACTAGCAATAACCCATTTCTCTTGTAAGTGCTATGGTATCACTAGTGCAGCTTTACTTAAGCTGTAAGCACTAAGCCCTGTAGTTGCAGCAGTGTAACCCCATTTCAGTTGTAAGCTTTATGGTATTTCTTGCCTTAATTCACAACACTAACCCTTTGAGTGACAGAGGTGTATGCATACCCCTCTGGCACTAAAAGGGTTAATGACAATTTCAAAATTAACAAAAGGGTGTGGGCTGGGACAGTGGGCTGGAACGATAGTAAAATCGGGCCACTTGATCATTGTTGCCCTCCAGGCCACAAGCTGGCAGCCCTCTCCTGGAGCTACCTGACTCACGCCTGCAGTCAGCAATGTAGCAGAGGATACCTGACTCTCTCCTGCAGTCAGTATGGAGAAAGCAGAAGCAGTCAGTAAATAGCTAGTCTACTAGAGCCCAAGGTCCGCACCAGATTGGGTGTCTGCTAGATACAGGGGAATAACAAGAGAATAGTCAGACAGAGCCATAAGTCAGCACCAGAGAGGGTAGTCAGACAAGCCAGGTCATATACAGTTCAGCTAGTCAGCCAGAGCCACAGGTCTGCACCAGACTGAGTGTCCACTATAAGGATAAGGCAGGAGAATAGTCAGACAGATCCACAGTTCAGCACCAGATTGGATGGTCAGACAAGCCAGATCATACACAGAGCCTAAGGACACAGAACTGCTTTGTACAACAACACAAGGGCAACTGAGTCAGGACTCAGACTGCCCTTTAAACCCCTCCTCAGGAAGTAGGTAGGAGTAGCAGGCTCAGAGGAAGGAAGTAGGTAGGAGGAGACTACAGGAAGTATGGCATAAAACAGAGGCCTGCTACACTCTGAAGCCCCCAGGCTTGTACCATGGTAGCCATGCTCCTGGCACCTGATATGACATGTCAACAAATAACAGTAGGTTACCATTTCTTTCAGGCTGGCAGTAGGTACTGAATATAGCAGAAAATTCCTGGTGTTGAAAAATTTCCATATATGTTAACTGATTGAAATATAAAAAAGTATGTGTTTTTTCCTATAGCAACACATTCTAGAAATAGCTGTGCACATTGGCATAGGGTTAGAAATGCTGACCCAGCCTTACTTTTGGTCTCCATATTGAAACATTAACATCCAAACTTTATCCTAAAATAGATGCTCTGTTTAGAAACAAATCCTGTTTAAGTCCCCTGGTAAGAAAATTTATTATTCAACAGATGTTAATGCCAGTCATAGTCTTTGGGGGACATATATATTCCCATGCCACAAATCCATCTTAGTAAACTTAACATTCTGTATAACTCAATATGTCTCTTTATCCTCCAATGTAATTACACTACTCATCACTGTGATATGTTTAAAGAACTAAATTGGCTAACACTGAAATCTAGACTTGCCCTTCACCTTTCTTACTTACTATTCAACCACTTCAAATTCTAGAAAAAAGAAGACAGTAAAGAATGTTATAGAGCCCAACTTAGTTAGATCTGAATAATTGTTCAAGTTCACCATAGGCTCCAATTAAGGAGACTCGTTCAGTGCTTTAGACAATCAACAGAGGTATAAAGACTTCCTCTTAAAAATTATGTTAATCATATTTATTTAAAACCTGAATTAAAAATAGAAACAAAATGATCCACAAACAAATAATTACTAATCATCTAGATAATGGATCCATATAATAACAGTGAAACAAATATTTCTATCTTTTATTACTAATTACAAATATTACTGTCCTTTAATTTTATTAACCTTCTAAGAACCAGAGGGGTGTTTCGACCTTAATATTAAGAAATATATATATATATATATATATATATTGCAGGGTTTATCCTGTTTAGTAAAACAACTCTACTAATGAGAGATGTTTTATTGAAGAGTTATTGCAGCTCAAATATTCATTTTTTTGGATGCAGTATCTACACAGTCTTACATTTTACAGTGGCACAGTTGCTACAGAATCCCATGGAGTTTTATGGTCAAATGACCATACCTTTCCATAGGCTGATGTAGCAACAGCGCCACCATAAAAATTCTAGGTCCTGAAAGTACTGCACCAAAAAAAAAACTGAGCTGCCGCAATAACTTTTGAACAGAACATCTCTCAGCAATGATAGCATCGTTCTTTTACTCAGCAGGGGAAACCCTACAATGTATATTTTTAGCCATATTAAGCATTACTATCTTTTTAAGGGCCTGTTCACACTGGTGAAAGAAATGCAGCATTTCTCATATCAGTCTATAACATACTGATGTCTAAGGGCCTGCTCACACAACACACTAACACAACTCTAGTGTAACACAGGTCACAACCATTACAGAATACTGCAACTTTGGAGTGTTCACCATAAACACATTCAAGTTGCAGCGTGACTGATCTGCATGGCTGTCTATGGGACCACCCTGCTGATCATTCACATGGTAAAACTGGAGATTGCAATGACCTTCATAACCTCCACTAACTGGCTGATCCACATGAGAGTCAGCCAATGATACATAACTAACTCTGATATGGCCTGATCACCTTCATATTCTGACCACACATCCCCATGCAAAAGAATGTATTTATTTAGAAAATGTTTTACCAGGAAGAATACATTGAGATTTCTCTCATTTTTAAGTATGTCTTGGAGAGTTTACAGTAAAGGGTACACAAACAGAGAATCATTATATACACACACACACGCACACACACATAAACATACATACATGCTAAAAAATTATATACAGGTACATATTGTATTTAGCTATAAAGAAGCATTTATTTTTAAGGATTTTAGACTGGGAGTAGATCTGATTTTATCAGGCAGGTTATTCTAGGCTTTTGGAGCTCCGCCAGGGGATAGAAGGTGATTGTAGGTGAATAATACTCACTGTTTTAATGGTGCTGTATCACAGTGCTATTAAAACAGAAATGTCATCTTCATAATATTGTCCCCCAATACATTAGCAATATAGTGATAAGGAAAGACATACTTGTATTATCTTTAAAATGTCCACGTTATTAAAGTAATCCACCTTCTTCTGCCGGCATCCAGGCAACAGAGTTTACAAGAGAAGCTCTCTGTGCCTGTGCTGACAGCAAATTCCGTTACCTTAAGGTAACCAATGGATGTCACCACCAATCCGGGCAGTGTACAGGACACACAGTGCAGACTCAGAGGCAACTTTCCTCTAAGATGTCTGTGCTATTGTCCGCTGGATGTCTGCAGAAGGATGTGGATTACTTCAATAACGCAGACTTATTAAACATAATACAAGTATTCCTTTGCCTGTCGGTATATTCTATATAATAATTCACTAAAACGTGTGTAACGATGTAGTCATGCGCAGTAGAGACTGCCTGCTCCACAGCTGATACAGAGCTGGGCGCTCAGTCTACTGGGCATGACTGCCCCGCGACCGGCTGCCAGTGGCACTGTGGCCAGTGTAATGGACTCTTCAACTAGTTAGTAATGTTTGGGGGGCAATATTCTAAAGATGATAGTTCCCATTTTAAAGTAGCCAATGTAAACAGGTCTTAACTCTTTGAGTGCCAGAGGCATTGGGTACCCCTGTGGCACTCATAGGGTTAAGAGCATATATATATATATATATACAAAGCACAAAAGAAATAAGTGAAACAAAGTGAACAATGATAAATGCATATAAATTACAAATCAATGTTCCCCTTCTGGGAACAACAAATATAAATGGTGATGTCTGACTTAGAAATATATAAGTTCAAAAAACGGCAAAAATAATTGACACCTCTGTGTAACATGATGGCAGTGCGCCGCATTTATTAAATGAAATGCCACCGCATTGAAAACGTAATTGATTAACCACTTGGATTCAAATGAAATGGATCCTACTTGTTTTGCTGTGGATCACTCAAAAGAATTGCTTTCCAAGTCATGTTACCATCACACAGTATATATAGAGCAAAAAGTTTGGACATTACTTGTCTGCTCCCAGCTATGTTGTAAAAATGACAATAATTTATGTTCCTTAAAGGGATAGTGGTGTTTCACAAAAACAGCAGCTCCAATTAATCTTCATAGTATCTGGGCCATGGAGAGTGTTACTGCAATACTGTCAGTGTTGTAGTTCAAGAGTAATTGAAAGATAAAGCATCCCCCTTCCGCCTCTTTTACCTAGTGTAAGGCACCTCCCCTCTGATGTGGAATCTGGTCTCTTGACCAGACAGAACACAGCAAGGGACAATATTCTTACTGTGAACATAAGGAAACCCTGCCCCCCCTTGACAGGTTTTCCCTTATGCTAATTGAAGATTGTCCCCCTCTATGACCCATCCAGACAGTCTTGCTGTTCTGAGGTGAGCAGTGTTACATTAGTAAAAGGGCTGGGAGGGGGATATTTTATCATTCAATTATTCTTGAACTACAACGCTGACAGTATTAAAATAACACTCTCTAAGGCCCAAATACTATGAAGATTAATTGAAGCTGCTTTTATTGTGAAACATTACTATCCCTTTAACATGGTAGTTATATAGCAAACTAAATAAAACATGCTAATGACATTAGAATATTTAATAAAAAAATGTTTACTCCTGGGCAGGGATAATGAGTTTCTGGCCCTCCAGCTGCTGGGCCCCGCAACTTCCTTCATCCCCGACGAGCCGATTGTTTACTGGGAATTATGGAAATTGTAGTCCCCAACAGTTGGCTAAGCAGAGGTTTTATGCCTCTGCTGTAAGGCTATTCCTGCTGAATAACACAAAAGCTAGGAGATTCTTCATTCTTACAACTCAGACTGATGACGACTTGGACTTGTTACTATCACATTCTATGGAGAGATGATGTTTAAAGTTGAACTAACACTTAATCCTTTGAGTGCCAGAGGGGTATGCAACGCATTGCTTTGCAATGTGTTGCATACCCCTCTGGCACTCAAGGGGTTAATAATGAATTGGGACTTTTGAAAGAGCTTTCAAGATCACCTATATTTAGGTTACCCATTCTTTATAAAAAAAAATAGTTTATGAGATATTTAGCATAATTTATTTGTCATTTTATATGAATTAGAACCAGCTGAAACATCCTGATGATCCAAATACTAACATTATACTCTCCCTCCCAATTGCCACTTCATACCTATATGTACTAGCTAATGTGCATAAACATACAAATTAATAAAACTAAACATCTCATAAACTATAGTTATAAATAAAACTGGCTAAAAGGATCTTTCAGAACCATCCAAGTTATAGATCAAGGACTGGATTTTCCATTTAGCAGAGCAGGCAACTTCCTAGATTGCCAGGTTTTGAAAAGTACCTTGATTGTGCTGGCCACACCCACATTCTTAGTTGTGGGTTTGGCCAGAGCAATCTTAAAGCCTTAAATTTTGCATATCTCTTTACTGGCCATTATTTAACTCCTAAGTTGCAGGAGTGGTCTCCAAAGCATTTCATTTTAGACACGTATGTCATAATTAGTGGTGGATACAAAGAGCTCATGCTTTACTGATCGCCACTGGGATTCCACTTCAGTAAACAAAAAGTCACATGGGGTTTGGGGGATTAGGTAGGATCCCAAGTCCATATAATTAAGGTTGGTATCAAAGGGGAGGTCAGGTTGCATTGCACATCCCTCTGGCACTCAGATGTTTAAAGAGATAGTAATGGTTCACAAAAACAGCAGTTCCAATTAATCTTCATAGAATTTGGGCCATGTAGAGTGTTATTTCAGTACTGTCAGAGTTGTAGTTCAAGAGTAATTGAATGATAAAGTTTCCTCCTCCCACCCCTTTTAACTAGAGTAAGACACCTCCCCTCAGATGTGGGATCTGGTCCTGGGACCATATAGCTCACAGCAAGGGACAATCTTCTTACTGTGATCATAAGGAAAACCCCACCCCCTTGACAGGTTTTTCCTTATGCTCACTGAAGATTATCCCTCTCTGTGATCCATCCGGACAGTCTTGCTGCTCTGAGGTGAGCAGTGTTACATCAGAAAAAGGGGTGGGAGGGGGATATTTAATCATTCAATTACTCTTGGCCTACAACTCTGACAGTATTGAAATAACACTCTACAAGGCCCAAATACCATGAGGATTAATTATAGCCACTTTTATTTTGAAAAATTACTATCCCTTTGACAGAATGAGTACCTGTGCAGATGTCTTTTTTATAATAGTCATGTGCATCTGTATACTATTTTACACTGGCATTCTGCTGCAGAATATAGCTGTAGGAATCATCTCACAATCTGATCCATTTATTAAAATAGTCTTCACAATGTGGATGTGGCTGGGGCCTTCTGGCACTCATGAGGTGGGGGGCCAGAGAGTGTTCCTGTGTTAGCACAGTAAAGATGCTGGACTTAAAATGTTCATGAAAGACAATACTCACTTATGTGAAATGTGCCAAAGCCCAGAATTATACCTTTTTTGCACAGTCTCCATATCCAGCAGATCATAGTGGCTGTGTAAATACTTGCGTTTTCTCATTTAGAGTGTTTTTTACTATTGCCTACTGTGAGAATGAGTGCATTCAATGCTAACGTAAACAGAGATCTGTAAGTACATT
>CM074724.1:84728440-84920940 GCA_037306005.1 Rhinophrynus dorsalis | reverse complement strand
TCCTTTAGTCTATCCTGATATTTCTTTTGCTGTAAACCATATAGCCTTATGGAGATGGGGTCTCCAGTACTGTAAACAATACTCTAGGTCTAACCAGAGATCTTTAGAGTGGCATGACCACTTCCTTTTTTCTGCTATTAATGCCCCTAGTTGTACAAACCAGCAGCCTGCTTGCATTGCCCACCACTTTGTAACATTGTCTGCGTACCTTTAAGTCATCAGAAATAAAAATATCAAATCCCTTTCCTCTGTTGTCTCTGACAGCATTTTACCCTTAATGCTATATTTTGCTAATGGATTTTTACATCCCAAGTGCATTATTTTACATTTATCAAAATTATACAGAATTTTCCACATGCTTGTCCGTTCTTCTAATTTACTTAAATCATTTGTCATTTGGCTTATTTCCCTAGGAATGTCTACCTTGTTGCAGATCCTCATGTGCAAAATGGGATACCTTACTTTGAAGGCCTTTTGCAATGTTACTAATTAAAATATTTAAAAGAATGGGCCCCATTACAGATCACTGAGGTACCCCACTAGTAAAACAACCTTCATCTGAATGTTCATTGACTACTCTCTCCTGTCACTGAGCCATTGCCTTAGCCATTCCAGTATTTTTACATCCAGACCCAAACACTGCAATTTATTAATGAGTCTTCTATGAGGGACAGTGTCATGTGCTTTACTGAAATCTAGATAAGCTGTATCTACTACTCCCCCATGTCTATTATTTTAGTTATGCAGTCAACAAATATATGAGGTTAGTTTGAAAAGATCTCCCTAAAGTAAACCTGTGCTGTTTTGGGATCTTGCAAGCCACTCAAATTCAGATATTTAACAATTCTTTTCTTTAACATTAATTTTCCCACTACTGAAGTAAGTCTTACTGGTCTGCAGTTACCAGACTCTTCCCTACCTTTTTTTGAAGTGGTATTACATTTGCTACCTTCCAATCTTCTGGAAATACTCCTGTCGATAGTGACTGAATAATTCTGTTAAAGTTTTACCAGAACACTCTTATGTTCTTTAATAACTTTGGGTATACCCCATCTGGTCCCATCCATTTATCTGTTTTTACCTTAGAGAGTTGAAGTAGAACTTCTTCCTCTGTAAACATGCATGCTTCCCATGTTTTGTTATTTCGTTTTTTCTAACAGAGGTCCCTTCCCTCCACTTTCCTCTGTAAAGACTGAACAGTAAAATTCATTGAGACAGTCAGATAGCTCTTTATTCTCATTTACATAACTTCTGTTTTTTTATTTCAGTTTAACTATTCTTTGTCTCATTTTCCTCATTTCACTTTTATATGTAAAGAAATATTTTATCCTCCTTTTTTATTGACTGGGCAACATTTTCCTCTGTGTGTGCTTTGGCACATCTAATAATGCATTTGGCCTCCTTCAGCCTAGTCTTGTACCGATACATATCTTCTTCCTTCTGTGTCTGCTTATATTTCCTAAATTCTAATTTTTTCTCCTTTACTATGTTTGGCACTTCTGCGGAGTACCACCGTGGCTTTCTTTTACTGACAAGTCCAATGCAATAGTATGTTGCCATTGATAAAATCATTTCAGCTAATCCCATTTCTCCTGGACTCCATCTAAAGATCTCAAAGCTGTTAAACACTGACATAAATGTGTATCCATTTTAGAAAAATCTGCCTTTCTAAAACCTGGAACCTTTGTTTTATTGTGGTGCAACTCCCCCTCTGTCTTTATATTAAACTACATATCTTGATTATCTCTGGAGCCCCAACACTCTGGTACAGCTACATCTGATACTAAGTCTCCATTTGTAAATAATAAATCTAGTGTGGCTTCCTTCCTTGTTAGCTCTTCTACTAATTGATTAAGAGATAATCCTTGCAAAGAATTTAAGATATCTTTACTACGGGCTGAACCTGCTGCTTGTTTTTTTCCAGTCCACATCAGAAAGATTAAATTCCCCCATAATAATAACCTCACTTTTCATTCTCATCTTATTTACTTAATTGACCAGCAGTTGATCTAACTCCTCTGCTTGTCCAGGGGGTCTAGACCACACCTATATAAGCAACCATCTTATTCCCATATTCTTAAGTTATCCAAACAATCTCTGTGTTCTCCTCCATACTCTGTATAAGATTAACCTTTAAGCTATTTTTTAAATAAATGGCAACCCCCCCTCATTTTCTGCCTTTCCTGTCTTTTCTAAATAGAAAATACCCTGGTATTACTACATCCCAGTCATTTTTTCATTGTACTAAGTCTCCATAATCTCCACTAAGTCCACATTTTCGCTGGGATCAACCAAATCACACTGGGATCAACCAAATCACATAGATCTATATATCTTGCAAATTAGAACATTCTCTCCATCTCCGGTGATCCATTTCCCTTTACAAATGATGATCCTCCATCAATGTGTGATCAGTCCGCTCCATTTACACATTATCCATTTGCAAACATACATACTGCTAGTGAAGCGTTCTATATTGAATACATTGGAATATTCTTATATTTTATGTCCTTATGATATATTCCGGACTATTCTGTACAGGTTCCAAGTGGAAGATTTGAATTGGTGTTGGACATCCTATATATATCTTTTATTAGACTCCTCATCTATTTATGAGCGATCTAATTTTGGATCGTCTTATTATAGATGACGGCATCTAGCGTGATATAGGGTTCTTTTTTTGTTTTTAACACAACATTGTATTTTTATTGTGATTGGGGGAAGGTATAAGGAGAGGGATATCACTGTCAGTATATCTGAGGGCTTCTTCACTCTTCAAACGTGTCAATGTGTGTTAATAATGCAATTACTTTTGATACTATAATTTTTGTTTATTTATGTTGTTTTTTTTTTCAGGAGATGAGTTCCTGTAAGTTATCTACTAGCTAGCTTTGAGATAGAAGGCATTTAACATCTATATTGTGCAGTAGTTTTGTAGCACTTGGTGCATTTTCCACTTCCACTTTATTTGGGTAAAAAATATAAAAAATAAATAAGGAAATATCTTTCAAAATGTTGACATCCATGTAATGAAGCACTATATTCCAAGGACAGAGTAGATGTTTGTAGAAAAGACAGGTGATTATGGTGGGTATATATTATGTCCTGGATTCTAGAGGCACCTCCACCTCATCTATCTATCTATCTATCTATCTATCTATCTATCTATCTATCTATCTGTCTCTCTATATAATTTATTTACAGTGCAAATCTACCACCCATTGTCCTTTATTAGAGTGCAAACTGAAGTAGTGACCTACTATAGCCTAAACAGTGTCCCAATGTGGTAAATTATCAAGATAAATAAATACATACAGTGAGGGAAAAATGATCTGATCCCCTGCTGATTTTGTACATTTGCCCACTGACAAAGAAATTATCAGTCTATAATTTTAATGGTAGGTTTATTTGAACAGTGAGAGACAGAATAACAACAAAAAAATCCAGAAAAACGCATTTCAAAAAAGTTATAAATTGATTTGCATTTTACTGAGTGAAATAAATATTTGACCCCTTTGCAAAACATGACTTAGTAGTTGGTGGCAAAACCCTTGTTGGCAATCACAGAGGTCAGATGTTTCTTGTAGTTGGCCACCAGGTTTGCACACATCTCAGGAGGGATTTTGTCCCACTCCTATTTGCAGATTTTCTCCAAGTCATTAAGGTTTCGAGGCTCACGTTTGGCAACTTGAACCTTCAGCTCCCTCCACAGATTTTCTATGGGATTAAGGTCTGGACACTGGCTAGGCCACTCCAGGACATTAATGTGCTTCTTCTTGAGCCACTCCTTTGTTGCCTTGGAATACCCATCCACAACCCATTTTCAATGCCCTGGCTGAGGGAAGGAGGTTCTTACCCAAGATTTGACGGTACATGGCCCCTGTCCATCGTCCCTTTGATGCAGTGAAGTTGTCCTGTCCCCTTAGCAGAAAAACACCCCCAAAGAATAATGTTTCCACCTCCATGTTTGACAGTGGGGATGGTGTTTTATTTATTTATTTATTTAGAAAATGTTTTACCAGGAAGAATACATTGAGATTTCTCTCGTTTTCAAGTATGTCCTGGACATAGGCAGCATTCCTCCTCCTCCAAACATGGCGAGTTGAGTTGATGCCAAAGAGCTCGATTTTGCTCACATCTGACCACAACACTTTCACCCAGTTCTCCTCTGAATCATTTAGATGTTCATTGGCAAACTTCAGATGGGCCTGTACATGTGCTTTCTTGAGCAGGGGGACCTTGCGGGCGCTGCACGATTTCAGTCCTTCACGGAGTAGTGTGTTACCAATTTTTTTCTGCTGCCTTGAAATAATTGACAAGGTCCTCCTGTGTATTTTTGGGCTGATTCCTTACTGTCCTCATGATCATTCAAACCCTACAAGGTGAGATCTTGCATGGGACCCCAGACTGAGGGAGTTTGACAGTTATTTTGTGTTTCTTCCATTTGTGAATAATCGCACCAACTGTTGTCACCTTGTCACCAAGCTGCTTGACGATGGTCTTGTAGCCCATTCCAGCCTTGTGTAGGTTTACAATCTTGTCCCTGACATCCTTGGACAGCTCTTTGCTCTTGGCCATGGTGGAGAGTTTGGAAGCTGATTGATTGATTGATTGCTTCTGTGGACAGGTGTCTTTTATACAGGTAACAAGCTGAGATTAGAGGCACTCCCTTTAAGAGAGTGATCCTATTCTCAGCTTATTACCTGTATAAAAGATACCTGAGAGCCAGAAATCTTGCTGATTGATAGGGGGTCAAATATTTATTTCACTCAGTAAAATGCAAATCAATTTATAACTTTTTTGAAATGCATTTTTCTGGATTTTTTTGTTGTTATCCTGTCTCTCACTGTTCAAATAAACCTACCATTAAATTATAGACTGATCATTTCTTAGTCAGTGGGCAAACGTACAAAATCAGCAGGGGATCAAATAATTTTTTCACTGTACATATATAAATGAAAATATAGTTTGTTATAGTGGACAATATATGAAACATACATAGTTAAGTAATTACCTAAGGTGAACAATTGAAAGCCACTGATTCATATATGTAGAATAACCCTTTAACATGCAGGGTTTTTTTGATGATAGTGCTTAAGCTGAATGGATGGACTATATTCCAGTGAGAGGCCAGGACTTGGTAAGAATAGGGTATA
Source organism: Rhinophrynus dorsalis (assembly GCA_037306005.1). Taxonomy (NCBI): domain Eukaryota; kingdom Metazoa; phylum Chordata; class Amphibia; order Anura; family Rhinophrynidae; genus Rhinophrynus; species Rhinophrynus dorsalis. Next base: position 84,915,784 of record CM074724.1, on the reverse strand, counting down.
TTGTGTGAGATGTGGACAATGCATCAGATACTCTCCTTTTCCTAGAAAGTAGGCATATCAAACATGTGGCCCACATGCTCCATGATGTATCACTCCATTGATATGCTGTGGCCAACCATGAAGTGGCCATATTCTTGGTGTACTGATATGTGTTTTATAATGATTATGCACATCCTATCACTGCTAAATATGAATTGATTGTTCCACAGGCTCAGACTGGTATTACTCGTATTTGTCCCTTTGTTATGAAATGGTTACAACATTATCCTAAAGGGGTAGGTGGTTGAGACTAGTATTAGTCCCACTATCCCTTTGTTGTGCTATCTATTAAACAGCAAGTCCAAAGACAAAGAATACATTACTAAGGTATGAAATAATAGGTTGAATGTATTACAGCAAATCAGCAGCTAGAATTTATTTTAAAACCCTACAACCACCTAACGTCAGGTTACTACCTATGTATACCAGAATTCCTCCCCCTAAAGATACTTGCTCTAATAGGAGCACAATGTAGATTCTAAGGTCATTTCAGTGCATTGCTTTTCTAAATGCCATTTTTAAGGTAATGCATTAAACAATAGAGGAAATTGCGTGATTTAATACCATCTTCCCATGCATGCTAAGGGGCTTGTGTTCTGGGTATGCTGGCATTTATAAAGAGAAATGTGTGAATTCAGCAGCTCTTACTTGACCTTTTAAACAGACTTAATGAAGGTATTACAGTATTCCAACTTGTGGGCCATAACATTTTCTTGTATGTGGAAAATCCATGCAAGATATAACTGGACCAATTGAACAGTGGGTGCAGTGACAGAGCCTCTCTTAGAGCTCCATTTAAAACAGACAAACAAGGAAATTTCATGCACTACCAACTGTGGAAATTCAAAAAAGTCCATGAATGAAAGCAATAATCTTTATTGAATGAATGTACCTGTATAAAAATCACAATCGTTTATAGTGATAAGAGGAAAGTATATAAGCTATGGGTACAAACAGACAGACGCACAACAAAACATCCCAGGTAGATCCACGCGTTTCTCGTTAACAATGCTTACTCATGATCCCTTTTCTAAATGCCATATTTAAGGCAATTAATTAAACAAGGAATAGAGGAAATGGTGTGATTTAATACCATCTTCCCATGCATGCAATGGGGCTTGTGTTATGGGTATGCTGGCATTAATGCCCTTATAATCTCAGGGTTTGTCTGCTGTTATGCCACTGTATTGTATAACCGGAAATTCAGTCACTAGCATTACAGGTTAATACCAGTGGAGCTGCAATGGGGAATTTAGACATTCACTGCAATATCCTCTACTCTCATCACATAGCTGTAGAGCAAGAAGAGTAGAATGTTAACAGATGAGAGTTGGTACCGTGTTAGCCGTATAAATACAGGAGGCAAATATAGTTTTTGATACCTTTTATTGGCTAACTAAGCAGATTTAAATGCAAGCTTTCAAGACCTTAGGTCTCTTCCTCAGGCATGTTATACAGATAAATATGAAAACATCTCTCTTAAATACAAGTACACATCACATTGTTTAGCATGGAAATCAGATAACAGAATGCAGTCCAGATCCAGATATCTTTGATCAGTCAATGGTAAATTGCACTCTTCCTCTGAGGCTTTAGAGGTATATACGATGCTCTTGGGTCTGTTGGAAAGGTCAGTCAACTAAATTATATTTTGCAGGGTCAGGCCTGGTTAGTACTTGGATGGGAGACTGCCTGGGAATACCAGGTGCTGTAGGCTTTTGCTTAGAAATTATATTTTGACATAAATTCCTTATCCCTGTTCAAACCACTACAAATTGCATTAAATTTTAACATTAATTTTACCTCCCATACCTTTCTGTCCCTCTGAGTGCGAAACAGTCCCATCAATACAGTTAACTTAATATCCTTGACACTGTGCCCATTTTGGCAAAAATGTTCTCCCACTGGTGTCTCTGTCTTTTTGTTAAATCTGCTTAGTTTGCCAATAAAAGGTATCAAAAACTATATTTGCCTCCTAGAATGTTAACAACAGAGAAATTGGTTGAATGACAATAATCATAATTGCTGCGGCCCTCCTTAAAGCAGTGTCCAGAGAACGAGATCCTTGGCAATGGCTAGCAATGACATGTCTGTTGCACAGTCTCTAGGTCAATCCTGTAGACTTACTAGCAATGCCTGTATAAATGACACATCTAAAGGAATATTGCAGACCATTTTGCATTTGATAAAGAAAAGTTATTTCTTTCTGATAAATCCCCTCTGAAAAACCAGTCCCTGTTGGCTTTGTAGAAATCTTTGTTCTTGTACATCAGTGATATTCATTAATATAAATATTTGATAAATAAAGTTACTCTCACAGCCTTCACAGCTTATAACTGTCTAACCTTTCTCAGTATGTCTGATTAATATTTAATGAAAATACATTTAGTGAATAAATTGCATGTATTATCTCAATTGTGAGAGTCATTGTGTAAAAAGGAAATTGGCAGATTTAAACCTTTCAGTGCCAAAGGGGTATCCAATGCATAGAGAAGAATTGCTCTGGATATCCCTCTGGTACTCAAAAGGTTAAACAGAGACTGATATTCTGATAAGATTTCTCAAAAGAAGCAATTTGTCTCTAAGCCAGGGATATTCAAATTAAGAACCGGAGGCCATTTGCCTCCCTCAGAAATGGCCAATCAGGCCATTCAAATAAATTCTACTGAATAATAAAATTGTGAGTTACTGTAAAATAGGATAATCCTTAACATATATTTTGCAATGAGGCAGACATTTAACCCCTTAAGGACCAGCACTTAAGGACCACGGAGCATTTTTTTTCCTGTGCATCTGTTTCGGGGTTCCCTGCCCAACAAATGGAGTGCAGCCTCGTGGGGAGCCCTCAATTCCATGACGTGCCAGGGTCCTTATGGCATGTTTACCCATGACGGTCCTGTTACGTCATGGGTCCTTAAGGGTTTAAAGGAGTAGTAAACCTTTATTATGAAAAAAAATACATTATAGAGCTTTTTGTGCCAAGTGAAACAATGGCACTCCTGCTGTTAGTAGTTGTTTTTTTCAAGAGCTACAAATATTAAAATTGGCAGGAAGTGATTTTAAACTGTCTGGAAGTGATGAGGCTATTACTATTCCATTCTATGGAGAACTACAGCCAGAGGTTCACCTCTCCCTTAGAATGCAACAGAATAATTGTCATGACACCAGGTGAACTTTAGTTGAGATCTCTGGACACCAGAGGACACTGTTAATGTAAAACAAACAAAAAACTGATTTAAATGCTTATAATTTTGGAATAAGAAATCTTCCAGTAGTACACTTGTTTTACTCAGCAGTAAAATCCCTACAATATGTGTTTCCAAAAAATGTTTTTTTTGTTCCTTTAATGCTTAATATGTAAGAATATATTTCAAAATGTTAAGGTAGGTTACTAGCCAGGTTATAAATTACAAGCAATAGTCAGTATAAAGTCTTGTTTTGTACATACTTGTTTTCAGTGCTGATATTTAGCACTATCTGTTTTTGTTAACATAAGATTTATCTAAGGGGTGATTTGATTAGCATTTACAAATATATTCAAGGTTATGACAAATAACTCTCTAAAGAACTATATACTCAAAGAGATGAGCGAAGAACAAGAGGTCATCCATTAAGACTAGAGGAAAGGCATGTTCGACCAAACAAAGGCAAAGAAGTTTTTGCAGTAGTGGAAGTAAAGTTGTGGAATTACCCGCCTCAGGATGCTGTGTTTACTGACACTGTAGTTTCTTTAAAAAAAATACTGGATACCTTTCTAGATCAGAACAATACTGAGAATTATGACAGTTGGTTTTGAAGCAGATAGGATGTTGATCCAGGGAAATATCCAGCTGAATTTTGGAATTTAGGAATTTTGTTACCCACTTGGGGGTTAATTGGAAATGGCTCCAATAGGGGTTTTTTTACACTTTCTCTGGATCAAAAGATGGTGATATGGCATGGGCTGAACTTGATGGACGCATGTTTTTTTTCAGCCTCATCAACAACTATGTTACTATGTTTCTTTGTTACCCTTACGCAAAGACAGGGGTGCACAGACTATAGTAACATGGGATCTACTTTTTCCATAGTCATCTGAACATTATATGTTAACGTACCAGCACTATTCAGCAGTCCCTCACCATCACATTCAAACATGCTGAACAACATATGTCTGCTTAAATTGCATGTCTGTATAGAATACAACTGGACCAAAACAACTTGAGTAAAATAATCTGTTAAAAACAAGTAATTATAGAACAACCCAGTAGTATTACTGGGGAGAAACAGAACCTGCCAAATTTCCAATTAACTTAAGTTTTTTAATCCCTTAAAGAGATTTCCAGTGCATTTCAAAGTTATGTGTGGGACACTTCTGTAGCATAAAATGGGTTAAAATTCCATTTAAAATTAATGGGGATTTCAGAAAAGTTTATTTATTCCCTATGGGGCAGTTACTTTGCCCCAGAATTGTTCTACTTTACGTATAGAAATATAGCCCTTATTCAGTTGTAACAAATGCTAGTTTAAACCTTTGGATATCAGAGTAGTATGTTTTGCATAGATAGACCTCTGGCACTGAAAGAGTTAAAAGAAACTAACACTAACAAGCATCTTGCTGCTATATTATCTGAAAGAGCATGTTGTAACATCCACAGGTATATATACTGTTGAACATATACATGACCCAATTAGGTTGTATATCTTCACATAAATAGATAAAAATAATATTAAGTTAATTTGAGAACTTTACACAATACTAGGTACTGACACACTACTTCACAGTAAAGAACTGATTAAAATAATCAATTACACATATTTGTGCAACAATATATATAATTTATTTAAGGAAAATATACTATATATAAAGTGTAATCAACAATGATATAAAGAAGTGAACACCAATTGAAATAAATATACAGCAAATATCACAATTAGTATTAACAGCAATTAAAGGGTTAACCGTACATAGGCATATTCAGAGGATATTAAATAACAATAATTGAACTCAGCAGCATAGAAAAGGTTAATTGATCCTTACAGTTAATAAAAATACATGTATATGAATGCCTCTGCCCCAGAAACTGTATAAACTATGCTAATTGAGTTTTAAGGTATGTTGTCATATAAATAGGTGTTAATATTAAACCAATTCCTTTGACAATCTCCTTATACCATATAAAATATAACAAAATAAAGAGAAATTATCTGGAATAAAATCCCATATTTAGATAAATATAATTTAATTATCTACTGATTTTAATATTGCATACCTTCTGAATAAAACATATAAATTGTATTTATTATGGTCAAAGATAGATTATACAAAGAACATACTCAGAATTTAAATCTAATAATATATGTCTAGAAAGTACCGCAAAACTTCATGCAACATATACCATTGTCAGAGACATTGCGATGGTGGGGAGGAAATGGTTAATTTTTCTCTTAAACCAAATTCTCTAAAAATCTGTGTTTTAAAATGTGTTAAATTACCTCATGTAACAGAGACAATGAGCTTATCTTCCTCAATGGAGGGGGGAAATATTTGGGTGACTTTTATGGTGATTGATATTGAATTGCAGACAACCACAGTCTCAAGCAGTATTATTATCTTATGAGAAAATCTCAAAGTCTGAGAAGAAGATGTACTCCTATGTGAGAAAGGCTGGTAGAATGACATGTTTATAGGGTCTCTGATAAACTTATGATCTCTCCCTTTTGATATGATTGCCAGACAAGATGTCATTACTAGTGATTCTCAAATTATCAAGGAAAATTTTAACGTAGAGAGAGAGGGCCATCTTGTGGATGTGGAGCGTTATTACTGGTGCCTTGAAATTCCTCATATTGTTATCATAATTTATGTATAATGTCATATGGAAATTAAGGGTTAGACGCACCCAATCAGGTAATACTGTGATGTCACTGTATAATGAGATGGTCCTTTAACCAATTATAGCAGATTTTGATAAGAGGAACTTCATATTTAGAGAGAAAATCGGGTTTTTTCCTCTTGGTCTGTGCTGGCTTTTTCTTTCCTGGTGGTTCCTGAGAGATACAAAGAAACACTTATTGTACTGGTATCACGGTGTCCATGCTCCCCTTGCTACTTTCTGTCAATCTACACTGTGCTTTGCTCCCATTGGCTATTCTGTGTTTGTCCCGCCCAGTATGGCCTTTATGTACTGGGCTCTGGCACCCCTCCGGTGCCCTTTTGTGGTGTTCCTGTACCAGTGCTTGTTTCTGCTCAGTGATTCCCAGTGTCCCGACTTGGCCTGCCTGACTACTCTGCATCTCGTCTCCTGCCTGTGTACAGACCCTGGATTGCCTGACCATTCTTCTGTGCCTACTCCTGTGTACTGACCCGGCTTGGCTGATGTTCCTGCTCCTGTGCACCGACCCGGCTTGGATGACGTTCCTGCTTCTGTGTACTGACCCGGCGTGGCTGACGTTTCTGCTCTTGTGTACTGACCCGGCTTGGCCGACGTTCCTGCTCCGTGATTCGACCTGGCTTGGTTGACGTTCCTGCTCTGGCTGTCTCTATGTCGCCTTGGCGACATTCCTATCCATCAGGCATTTTATGTCGCTTGCGGTTAGTTACGACCTCAGGGCGAGTTGCTCGGTTGCCCAGTCAGTCCGGTCATGGTAGTGTTCAGTTGTGTCTCCGTACTGCTTCTGCAGAGTGCAAGTGGCCTATTCTCCGTTACTGCTACGGCAGTGTGCCATTGGCCTTGTTTCCGTTACTGTTCCTGCAGAGCATAAGTGGCCTAGTCTCCGTTACTGCTACGGCAGTGTGCATTGGCCTTGTCTCCATTACTGCTATGGCAGTGTGCTATTGGCCTTGTCTCCGTTGCTGCTCCTGCAGAGTGCAAGTGGTCTGTCTCCGTTACTGCTACGGCAGTGTGCCATTGGCCTTGTCTCCGTTACTGCTCCTGCAGAGCGCAAGTGGCCTAGTCTCCGTTATTGCTACGGCAGTGTGCCATTGGCCTTGTCTCTGTTACTGCTCCTGCAGAGTGCAAGTGTCTGTCTCCATTACTGCTACGGCAGTGTGCCATTGGCCTTGTCTCCGTTACTGGTCCTGCAGAGTGCAAGTGGCCTATCTCCGTTACTGCTACGGCAGTGTGCCATTAGACTTGTCTCCGTTACTGCTCCGGCAGATTGCAAGTGTCTCCGTTACTGCTATGGCAGTGTCATATGTTGCTCAATTCCTGATATTACTCTGGCAGTTCACGTTTGTTCTGCTAACCTATTTCTGGGCGTTACGTATCCTTAAGCTCTCTATATGGAGTGAGCTCCATCACAGACCTCTCTTCACATGGGACTGGTTACACTCATTGAAGACCATTAACTCATGCAGTACCTTTCTCCTGGGAATTCATCGTATTCTGCCTGACCTCTGTCAGTATATGCTGTTATGGACTTTATAGTTATACTGGACCTGTGTAGGCATACGTATATGTAACCTGTCGTGTGTCTGTATTATTCTGCTTAAATACTACAGGACCTGTGAGAGTTATTATACTACTGTGATTTCAATAAAACTGTGTTTTATCCTAAACCACTGTGTCTGTGTGTCAGTCAAACTGTTACAACTGGTTACTATATATTTTCCTTATTTAAATTCTGTAAAAGTTCAGAATCTTATACACATTTCTTCTATCTTTGAAGAAACCTAATTTTCTTATAATTTGCCTTAATTGGACTGACCAACCATTTGGGATCAATTATAGTAAGCTATATTAGCTCTAGAAGTTCTGAAAGTAAGCAGAATTCATTCATTTATTGGTAAATTGTTATATTTTGCTGGATAAGTGTAATATAGTTACATGCTTTATATATTAGTTAATATAAATTCTGTTATTTCTAGAATATTGTGTTTCTGGAAAGGTTATAATAGCTAATATTGATCAGGGGAATTCTTTGAATTAATTTATTAACCCTTTAACCGCTATTTGTCTATTTATTTGTGGTGTTTCTTTTGAATTGTTTGTGTGTGTACTAGGCCTAACTTTTGTAAAGTGAAGGTTTCTTTTAAACTTTCAATAAAAGAAGTTGCCATCTTGGGCGGGGCACCCTACCTTAATAAGTGGATTAACCCTTGTAGTACCCTATAGGTTTTACATAACATTGCTATAGTCATATTTGTGACATATGTTGCACGAAGTTTAATATACTGTCTAGACATATATTATTCAATTGATTCTAAGTATTTTCTGGTATAAACTGTTATTGACTATGTTTAATGCAACGTATATGTTTTATTCAGAAGGTATGCAATATTTGTAATCGGTAGATAATTAAATTATAGTGATTTAAATCTGGGATTCTATTCCAGTTAGTATCTAAAGTTGACTATTGCATGTGGTACAAGGAAAATTGTCAGAGGACCTGGCTTCATATTAAAGTTGACCCATCTGACAATATACCTTAAACCTCAATTACCATAGTTTATACAGTTTCTGGGGCAGGGGTATTTATATACACTGCTGCTAACTGTATTTTATTAATGGTAAGGATCAATTATCCTTTTCTATGCAGTTGAGTGAAATTATTTTTATCTAATACCTCTGAATATACCTATGTATAGTTAACCCTTTAATTGCTGGTAATCTTCATGGTGATAATTGTGGTTTGAGTTACTATATATCTATTGTAATTGCTGATTATTCCTTTATATCATTGTTGTTTAGACTTTATATATAGTATATTTCACTTAAATAAATTATATATATTTTTGCACAAATATGCGGGATTGATTATTTTAATCAATTGTTTACTGTGAAGTAGAGTGTCAATACCTAACATAGTGTAAAGTTCTCAAAATTATTTAATATTGTCATTTATCTATTTATGTGAAGATATCCAACCTGATTGGTTCTCTTGTTTTAACCCCTTGGATACCTTCACCATAATTGGTTCAACACCATAAACATTACAATAATAGCAATCCTATTTAAAACCTATATCACTTCAATGGTTAACACACAGATACAAAGTATATGGATAGCACACCCAAGATGGTGGCTTCTTTTGTCTAATGAGAGGTTTAAATAAACTTTCCACTGTATAAAAGTTAGGCCCAAAAACATATGCAACAAAGAAATCCATAGAAACACACACCAAAATAGACAAAAAGCAGTTTATGGGTTAATAAAAGAATTCAAAGAATTCCCCAGATCAAATATTAGCTTAAACAACCTTTTCAGAAACACAATATATTATTCTAATAGTACCAAAAATTATATTAACTAATATATAAACAAGGCCATATAGATCTAACTGCTATCAACTATTTCTCAATTATCTGGATAAAATTTGTTAGTAATTAATTCTGATTAATTTCAGAATGCAACTAAAGCCAAATATAGCTTATAATATGTTTTGCTGTAATATAGCTGGTCAGAACAATATTTAGCAAAACTATATAAACATTTTTCCTCAGATATCAAGGAAATATTTATATGAATCTGAAAAATATAGTTCCCAGATAATCAAACTGTATGTTCTTAGATTTCCTTTGGCAACTTAGCAGGAATCAAGACAAGAAACCAATAACACAAGGAAGAATCAGGAAACCAAGAGAGCCTGAACTATATTAGGCCTTAATATTTATAATGTAAAATTGATGTTATCAGAAAGCCCAGCCCCATCTCCTCTGACTGGGTCTCATTAGAATATGACATCATCATTATTATCTAATTGGACAGTCTAAATTTCTAGTTTTACCACCAAAACCTACCCAAAAACCAACCCAAACCCAACCCAAAACGCACCAAAACCAACCCAACACCCACCAAAACCTACTCAAAAACTAACTCAAACCCAACTTAAAACCGACAAAAACGTACCCAAAACCCACCAAAACCTACCCAAAAATCAACCCAAAACCCACCAAAAACCAACCCAACACCCACCAAAATCTACTCAAAAACCAACCCAAACCCAATCCAAAACCCACAAAACCAACCCAAAACCCACCAAAACCTACCCAAAAATCAACCCAAAACCAACCCAAAACCCACAAAACCCAACCCAAAACCTTACCAAAAACCAAACCAAACCAAACCCAAAACCCACCAAAATCAACCCAACACCCACCAAAACCTACCAAAAAAACCACAAAACCAACCCAAAACCCACCAAAACCTACCCAAATACCAACCTAAAGCCAACACAATCCACAAAACCCAAACCAAAACCAAATCAAAATCACCAATAAAGCACCCATATTACTCCCATATTGCATCCTTAATGTGTCCTTATTGCACCAATATTTCACCCATATTGCACCCAAATTGTGTCATTGCCACCAATATTGCACCCTTATTGTACCCAAATTGTGTCATTAATGCTGCACCCAAATTGCGTTATTAATGCACCCATACCCATATTGCACCCATATTGCGTCCTTAATGCTTCCTTATTGTGTCCATATTGAACCCACATTTCTTCATTAATGCTGCACCCAAATTGCATCATTAATTCACCCATATTGCATCCTTAATGCTGCGACATGTTAACGCATGATATGGTGAATGCTCCATTCGGAATGACGCAAAATGTAGAACTTGCGACACTTTAAGATGCATAACTGTAATTGCGACACTTCAAATGATGCAAACAAAGACATGCAACATTTTATGACGCAAAACTTTACATGCGACACTCCAAATGGATACCCTTTCTTCTATCTTCTGCCTTCTCTTCATTCTTCTTTCTACTTGCTGTAAATAAAAAAAAAATAATAGAATGCATAAACTATTACATTGTTTAACCCCTTGAGTGGCAGAGGGGTACGAAACAAATTACAAAGCAATGCCTTGTGGACCTTTCTGGACTCAAAGGGTTAAGCAATATATTCAGTGCCCAGGATCATACAAATATGTTGCCATTATATGTCGCTAAAATGAGCCATTATACTAATAAAACGTGCGCCAATATGATATGTCAAAAAATATATTAATAATATGCTTAGCCTTATAAACTGTGTCACAGTTTCCCCTCCTCTCCCTCTTGGGCCTATGTCCATTCCGCAATGAGAGAATTTGAACAGAGACTGCCATTATATATGGGCAGTCTCTGATCCAATTCTCTCACAGCCATTGGCTGAGATGTGCTTACACATGTCCCATTCAATCAGTTTAAAGCTCAAATCTGATTGGCTGGGATGTGCTGGGATTTGGGAAATGAATCAGAGACTGCCCATATACAAAGGCAGTCTCTGTTCAAATTCTCTCATTGTGGAACAGGCATTGGCCCGAGAGGGTGAGGAGGGGAACCTGTGGCACACGGCACTGTCTCCTCTGCCGCCGCCTCTGCTGCCGAGTTCAGAAGCGGAAACAGTTTATAAAGCTAAGCATATTATTAATATATATTTTTTTACATATCATATTGGTGCAATCAATGTTTCCTCAGGGATTGTGCCTCTAATAAGTCTAAGTCCTACAAATCAAAGTTTCCTCAGGGATTGGGCCTCTAACAACAAATCTTACAAATCATCCTCTATAAAATATTCTATCACATCATCAAGTATCAGTCTACCTCAGTCGCAGCTTATGTCAGGGGGTCCCTGTCTCTGTCACATTATGTATGAATTTCTTATTGTATTTTGTTTATTAACTGTCCACCCAATACCAGTCAACAACCCCCCCATAAAAAAATCCATGTTCAACTAAATCTATCCCTCGACTCTACCCACCAAAACAGTCTCCCTCCTCAGACCCCTTTTATGCCATGTCTTATGGGGTTTTTTTTAAAATTTTATTTGGTTTTTAGTTTTTTATTAACTGTCCCCCCAGTCCCAGTAAACAAATTCCCCAAAAAACATACCCCTTTTATACTATGCTTTGGAAAATAAAGTAACATTTACTATGTGTTGTGTGTAAATTCAAAGTTCCCATTGATCTCAATGGAATGAGCTAGGCGAAAAAATTGGGAAAATGACACTTTTTGTTGGAAATTATTTGCCAAGCAGGAAATGATATTATTCTCTGATTTTGGTTTGAGGTGAAAATTTTCGCCCATCCCTAGTGATGACTCAAAGGGTGGTGGAGCTGGTGGTGTAAAAGGGAGCATTAGAGCTATCTTGGCAGAAAGTGATTTACAATGGCAAGAAATGAAGTTGAGATTGGCGATACCAGCAGTGTGATTATTAAATTTGCTGCTAGTGTAATTCCTTCTGCTGAGTCATCTAGAACAGATTTACATCTGTCACATCATCAGGATGAGCAGGCTAACATCAGTTTCCATCATTGTCACATTGGGTAGTAGCAACAGTGACATGGGACTAGGACATGTAGATGTGGTTCCACTTCCCACTACTCCTCTTTGTAGCACTACTGTTGCTGTTAAAGGGATAGTAATACTTTGTTTTATCTTTATTTTATTTTGTAGGCATTAAAAAAACATGAAGAACGATATAAGTCTTATCTCTCAAACCTTTATGGTTTAAGAGATATTCACAAGCAAAGTATCCCCCCCTGTTCAGCCAGATCAGAAGGGAGGTGCCCAGGTAGACTGCAGAGAGGGACAATCTTCAATTAAGATAAGGGAAAAAGCTGAAAAACTTGTCAAGGGGGGAAGGGCTTTCATTCTTTTCATACAAAGAAGATTGTCCCCTGCTGTTATCTGTCTGGTCTTACAACCAGATTCACATCTGAGAAGAGATGGCTTACACTAGGAAAAAGGGGCGGGAGGGGGAAACTTTGCTTGTGAATATCTCTTAAACCATAAAGGTTTGAGACATAAGACTTATATCATTCTTCATGTTTTTTTAATGCCTACAAAATAAAATAAAGTTAAAACGAAGTATTACTATCTCTTTAAGGTAGCAGCAGCACATTCTGGAGCCATTGCAAGTGTATCTTTAGAAGAAGACCATTCTTATCTACCCAACCCACACTAAAATCATGGGTGGAACTATTTTTATCTTGGAGTAGGCACAGTGCAGTTGTCAGCACTCTGTTCAGTGTTTGAGACGGTAATGAAAAAGGGACAGGAGAGGACACACCTTAGGACATCTGCCCTTGTTAAGATCATGTCATTTAACCACTCTGATGTGTATGTAAAGCATGTGGAACACTTTCCCCAAAAGTGCTGCTCTAAGTGAGCCTCTTGTTCCTCACCAAGGGCACAAAGAACTTGGGAGAAAGCCCACAGAAAGTCAAGTGAAACTCCCATCAGGCAGGAAGGTCAACAACAACAATAACACCTGCATTGTTGTCATCATCTTTATCTAGGGTTCTGGAAAATATCACATTTGTCCCCCCCATCGCCCTAAGGGTTCATTTCCTCCTCATCCTTAGCACTACTACCATTGCCGCCATTACCACCCGCCACCACCAGCGGACAGTGATTCTTCAGATGTCAGGATCTGGCAGTTAGTCTACTTTGATTGCACATTGTGTGGTGCACTGATTACAAATGGCATTGTGGTGGAGAGAAATGGAATGCAGTGAATCAGGATGCATTTGCAGATAGTCCATTCAGAAAAATATGCCAAATAGATAGCGGGAAGATTTCATTATTATTATTGTGTCTTGTCACCCACCACCACAACCCTGTCTAGTATTTAGTGAAACAGACAAAGACCATAGTGAATGACACAGTACACCCGATTTATTGGTGGATGGCTTAACATTGTTGACATAAATATCTAGGAGAAATATTCCAACACACTAATGCTTTTAGTAAAGTTGCAGGAGGAGAAGCAGAATCGGTCACCTTTTTCTAACTAGGTTCACATGAAGTGGAGGGGGATTGTTGTGGTGCTGCTGCTGCCTCAGCCGCACAAACACTAGTGCCAAGTAGAACCATCATCGTACCACCATCTGTCTCATGTCACTGCTGATGATCTCAGTCCCATGAAGCAGAGTAATCCTGATACTCAGAGGACTCAGCAGTAGGAGTTACATCACTAGCAAATTCTATATTGCCACTGGTGGGTGGTGTCACTGGGCGGCATAATATTTCTGGCTGTAGCTTACCACCACCACCTAGCACTGCTGAAACTAGGCTAACATATATATAATTTTGTTAGGGCCTGCAAAGAATTTGTTTTAGGGCTTGATTTTGTAAGCTTGAAGTCTGCAAACACATTTTTCAGGGATTGTTTTTTGCAAGCCTAAAGCCTGCAAACAAATTTTGTCAAGGCTAGCCTTGAGGTAATATTTTGAAGGTTTGTCTGTCTACAAAATTATTTTGAAAACTTGTCTTTCTGTAGACTTATTGTTAACTATTATATTAAAGAAATAATAAAATCGATCCAGAAAATCCACCAACTGGCTCTGGACCAGCAAGGCAGATTACGGTTCATTCCCTCAGCATGGCTTTACAACAAAAACAATGGCCCTCATTCCCCGGAGACTTGTGGGCTACTTCCTACTGCAGTAGGAAGACCAGCTCAATAGCAGAGGGTGCTAAGAATTACTGGGTCCTATCAGGCTGCCTTTGGTCTTTAGACATTGGAACGCTTAACATTTGATCTATGAATATAGTTTTGCTGTTAGAGGAGCTAAATCGCATCAACTGCGACATCAATGGCTTATGTGAGACTCCTAAAAAAAAAAAAGATTTAGTCAATTTAGATGATGGACACTGGCTATACTGAAAAGGAACAAATGATGAATGATGTGGAGGAATTGGATTGTTGATTAACAAAAGACTGACAAACTCAGTCATAAAAGTAGCAAGTATTTCTGAAAGAATCGCTTCATGTGCTATCAAACTAAACAATCACTATGTTCCTCAAATCCTTCAAGTTTCTTCCCCTACAAGTAGCCACAGTGATGATGAAGAGGAAGAATTGTATGATGATTTATTATGCCTCTACAAACAGGACAATTACCACTACAAATTGGGTGATTTCAATGCAAGAATTGGTAAGATCCAAAATGGTGAAAAATTGATTAGATCACATAGAACTGGATAAAGAGACAAAGGAGGCGATACTCTGATCGAATTTTCAGAAGAACAAAATTTGTACATAATGAATTAATTCTACAGGAAAAAGGTGCAACGAAAATGGACATGGAAGAGCTATAACGGTAATACAAGTCAAATCAACATCATACTTGCTAATAGTAAAACGATATTCACTGACTGCTCAGTGAATTGACTGCAAGAAAGAAAGAAAATGATTGTCAACAAACGTGAAGATTGACTCTAGCCAGTTATTGAAAAATCATAAGAATTTGGAGCTAGCACAGTCTAATCTCAGTGTGTGGTAAGACCTTCCAGATATAGACATTTCAACCCACAATGAAAAAGTTATTGACCCTATCATAGACAATACCCATGCTCTTGCACCTACTATAAAACAAGAAAAAACAACTCAAATATCAAAAGAGACAGTTGCAATGATGAAAAAGTGATGAAAAATGAAGCAAAGTGGTAATATTAGAAACAGAGAAGAATATGTAGAAATGTGCAAAACCATATGGAAGAGTATATCACTGTGCCCATAATTCTCTGTGTGACATTCCTACTTCCGGGTTTGTTTTTGGCTGTCTCTTATTGGTGCTAGATGACTAGCCCCTCCCAGGGCTAGCCTTTATATACGCCCTCCTGTCACTAAGCCGGTGCCCTTTCGTGGTGTTCCTGACCTTACGTTATTCTGTGCTCCTGTTCCATGTTGATCCGGTTTTCGTCTGACCTTGTTCCTGTTCCGCTCTCTCTGTACCGATCCAGGCTTTGGCTGACTACCGCTCTCTGTGTACCGATCCAGGCTTTGGCTGACTACCGCTCTCTGTGCAGAGATCCAGGCCTTGGCTGACTACCGCACTCTGATACTGATCCAGGAATTGGCTGACTAACGCTCTTTGTGCTGCCCTCGCTATTGTTGTCAGTCCTCTCATATTTGTTGCCTCCAGTTGCACTACCCTCTGCCTGTGTATCTGTGGCCTCCGTTACGTGATACCAGCCTGTGCTATCTGGTCACTAGCGGTTTCTATTGTCAGCTCATTACTACGCTCAGCCTGTGATTCAGTGGGGCCTTTGTCAGTACTAATTCCTGAGCGCACCGGTCTTCAGTGTTACTACCTGTCAGTACTCCCTCTGCTGCACCAGAGACCAGGGTGCCTTACCCGGTATTCGGTAAGGTCGGTAGAGCCTCCTCTGTTCCTTGTTGCACCAGTCACTAGGCTGCCTTACCCGGTATTCAGTAAGGCCGGTAGAGCCTCCTCTGTTCCTTGTTGCACCAGTCACTAGGCTGCCTTACCCGGTATTCGGTAAGGCTGGTAGAGCCTCCTCTGTTCCTTGTTGCACCAGTCTACAGGCTGCCTTACCCGATATTTGGTAAGGCCGGTAGGGCCTCCTGTGTTCCTTGTTGCACCAGTCACTAGGCTGCCTTACCCGGTATTCGGTAAGGCCGGTAGAGCCGCCTCTGTTCCTTGTTGCACCAGTCTCCAGGCTGCCTTACCCGGTATTTGGTAAGACCGGTAGAGCCTCCTCTTATTACTGTCACACCAGTTACCCGGCTGCCTTACCCAGTAATCGGTAAGGCCGGTAGAGCCGCATCATTTGTATTGCTATCTATATGCCCTGACCTGTGTCAAACTATCTTACCGCTGCTTGTAGAGTTTGGACCCATGAAGGGCCTTGTTGTGCTTTATATTGCCTAATAAAGCTTTTCTATTTTATCCTACCAAATTGTCTGAGTGTTCAATAAAACCGTGATAGAGCATTATAGAAGAACCTCTCAACACTGGATGAAAATCAAGGACTAAAGGAAGCAAAACAAAAGATGGCCACACATAGGAGCCAAATGTTTGAATTAAAGCTTGAAGATTGTACAACAGCAAAAACTCTACAACAAATACTATGACAAGTGGAAGAATTTTATTCAAGTCTTTATAATGATGAAGAAGAGCAGCAGAATGCAGTGTCAGAGGCTGAAACTGTGCCAGACATTTTGGTAGAAGATGTAGAAGATACAATAAAATCAATGAAAAATGGCAAAGCAGCTAGACCTGATAAAGTTACTACTGAAATGTTGAAAGCTGGAGATCAACCCTTATTCAAAGCCCTTGCTAAACTATTTTCAAAATGCCTATTACTTGGCAAAAGCACCTGAAACATGGAAAAATGCAGAAATCATCCTACTGCACAAAAAAGGTAGGACCTAAAAACTATCAACCAATAAGCCTATTGCCAGTGGTCTGCAAGGTTTTCACAAATGTTCTATTAAGAAGAATTGAAACAAGATTTAACACAGCACAAACTATGGAACAAGCAGGCTGCAGGAACAGTTTCAGTACAATGGACCACTTCCAGACAGTACAACTAGTTATAGACATAATTAATACAATCTTCATATTCACTGAAGGATATGCACAATGGAAGATTGTATTAGTTATGTTGCTCTATAACTTGTTTTATTGTCTGGACCACTTCAACAAGCTATAGAACGAGATAATTAATACAATCTTCCATTATGCATAGCCTTTATTGACTTTGAAAAGGCCTTTGCCAATCGATGCCCTAATCAACCAAGGAATAGACAGAGCTTACATCAATATCCTACAACACTATATTAAAATGCACCAGCATCAATACAGGTCAACAATGATAAATTCCAGATCCATAGAGAAAAGGTGTCCGACAAGTAGACACAATCTCCCGAAAACTATTTTCTACTTGTTTAGAAGAAATTTTCCACAAACAAAATTGGTACAAAAAAGACTTAAGATCAATGGAGACTACCCACATCACTTATGTTTTGCAGACAACATCATACTATTTGCCAGTAGTCCTGAAGAACTGCAAGAACGAGTTGAAGAGCTACAACAAGAAAGCAAAAATTTTAGATGAATCTCAACAAAACACTCAAAATTACCATGCCAAGGAAAATCATAGTAGATGGACAAGTACTAGAAGAAGTTTACATGTATCTGTACGTTGGACAGGAAATGTCAACAGATGGAAACATGATGATGGAGATTCAGAGACAAATAAAATTGGGATGGCAAGCATTTGGAAAACTTAGTAGTACTGTCTTTAAAAGAAATTTACCACTCAACCTCAAGCAAAAGGTTTTTGACCAGTATGTCCTCCCAGTCCTTATGAACAGCTGTGAAACATGGACACTGAATGCCAAAACCATACAAAAACTTAAGGTTACACACAGTAGGGAGTGGTGAATTCTAAACATAACAAAAAGAGACAGAAAAACATTTGTGGATTCATCAGAAACCAAAGGTCTATGATGTAATTGAAAGAGTAAAGCGCCTGAACTGGAAATGAACAATCCACATACCAAGAAAACCTGATAGTAGATGGACCAAACAAATTTTGGAATGGTTTCCACTCGATACTAAGAAAAAGACCAAAAACAAGATGGTTACATGAAATTGACAACTTTGTTGGTACACAGTGGCAACAAAAGGCACAGGACCGAAGTTACTGCTAACTTGCTGAGAAGGCCTTAATCCTGCAGTGATTGACAACAGCTGAAGGTTCTATGCTGTAAAGATGTATGTCTGGCAATATGTGGGGAGAACATTGCCTTGGTGATGTAGAAACACTGCCATATGCACTAAGATTATAACTAGTGATTAGTGATGAGCGAGCACCCCAATGCTCGGGTGTTCGGGTGCTCTGACCGAGCACCCCCTGAGGCTCGAGTGCTCGGCCGAGCACCCGAGCCCCATTGAAGTCAATGGGAGGACTCGAGCATTACACCAGGCACCCCCTGCTCTGATGAGGGGAGGGTGCCTGGTCCATAGGAAAAGGGCAGAAAATTATGGAAACACCACAGAAATGGTTCAGGGACAGCATAGGGAGGATGTCTGGATGCATCTTGGACTCCAACATCGCTGCTGGGAACGATCTTTCGCCCGTAGTACGCCATTTTTACAGACTGACCATAAAACACACAAAAAGGAAAATAAAAACGACTTTAGGCGAAAAATTGTTACCAAACAATATTTGCTGTATATTTACTTGTATATCATCTGCAAATTATCCCAAAAATTTCCTTGATTTTCGGAAGTGAGGCCATGATTAAGAGGGAAACGTGCGCAGAGGCAAATTCTCCCAAAAATTTCCTTGATTTTCAGAACTGAGGCCATGATTAAGAGGGAAACGTGCACAGAGGCAAATTCTCCCAAAAATTTCCTTGATTTTATTGAACTGAGGCCATGATTAAGAGGGAAACGTGCGCTGAGCTGACCATCTAAAACATTATGGGTGAGGGTCTGCTGCAGAGCTGACCATCCTAAACATTATATGCGAAGGCCCGCTAGTGAGCTGACGCTATAAAACATTATATGAGAGGGCCCGCTAGAGAGCTGACCCAATAAAACATTATATGAGAAGGCCCGCTGGTGAGCTGACCTATATAAAAATTGGCAAACAGGGCCCACTGGTGAGCTGGCCCTATATAAAAATTATATCACAGGGCCCGCTGGTGAGCTGGCCCTATATAAAAATTATAGCACAGGGCATATGGAAGAGGAGGAGGAGGATGAGAAGATTAAGAGTCAACCATATACCCGTTTTTTGGGTGGAAGGGGTGAATGGGAATACAGAGTATTCCCATCATTGTAAATAACATATATAAAGTGAGTTTATGTTCCCCCGGGGCTTTCCTCCAGTGGAGTGGAGAAGTCAGGGGAAATCCAGGCCTTGTTCATTTTTATAAGTGTCAACCTATCAGCATTGTCGGTGGAAAGGCGGATACGCTTATCTGTTATGATGCCACCAGCAGCACTAAATACCCGCTCAGACAGAACGCTGGCGGCAGGGCAGGCCAGCACCTCCAAGGCGTAGAGTGCCAGTTCATACCACGTGTCCAGCTTGGACACCCAGTAGTTGTAAGGCACAGAGGGATCATTGAGGACGCTGACACGGTCTGCTACGTACTCCTTCACCATCTTCCAAAACTTTTCCCTCCTTGTGACACTAGGCTGCGCATCAGGGTGAGGGTGCTGGCGGGGTGTCATGAAGGTGTCCCACGCCTTGGAGAGTGTTGCCCTGCCTTTCTCGGAACTGCTGTGTGCTCCCCTTTTCTCCCCTTCTCGGTTGGCCAAGGTAGCACGTACTCTGCCGCCAGCGTTGTCAGATGGAAAATTTTGGAGCAATTTTTCGACAAGAACCTTCTGGTATTGCAACATTTTGCTTGTCCTCTCCACCGGAGGAATGAGAGATGAGAAATTCTCTTTGTAGCGGGGGTCCAGAAGGGTGAACACCCAGTAATCCGTGTTGTCTAAAATGCGTACAACGCGTGGGTCACGGGAAAGGCAGCCTAACATAAAGTCAGCCATGTGTGCCAGAGTACCAACAGTCAAGATTTCGCTGTCCTCACCAGGAGGATGACTCTCAATATCCTCATCCTCTTCCTCCTCTTCTGCCCACCCACGCTGAAGAGATGGAACTAAAGTTCCATGGCTACCCTCTGTAGCGGAGGCAACCGTGTCTTCCTCCTCCTCCTCCTCCTCCTCCTCCTCCGCCTCCTCCAATTGTCGCTGAGAAGACGAAGTGAGGGTGCTCTGGCTATCACCTTGTGTAAGCTCTTCCTCCCCCATTTCCACCTCTTCCACATGCAAAGCGTCGGTTTTAATTGTGAGCAGCGAGCGTTTCAGTAGACACAGAAGTGGGATGGTTACACTGATAATAGCGTTATCGCCGCTCACCATCTGTGTCGATTCCTCAAAATTGCGTAAAACCTCGCAGAGGTCTGACATCCATTCCCACTCCTCACTTCTGATTACAGGAAGTTGAACGGAGAGGCGACGACCGTGTAACAGCTGGTACTCCACTACTGCCCTCTGCTGCTCACAAAGCCGGGCCAACATGTGGAAGGTGGAGTTCCAGCGCGTGCTCACGTCACACAGCAGCCGGTGAGCTGGCAATTGTAAGCGCTGCTGCAGCTTCAACAGGCCGGCTGAAGCTGTTGATGACTTACGGAAATGTGCACACACGCGGCGCACCTTGGTCAAGAGATCATGCACATTGGGGTAGGTTTTTAGAAATCGCTGCACCACTAAATTAAATACATGCGCTAGGCATGGTACGTGTGTGAGCTTGCCGAGCTCCAAAGCCGCCACCAAGTTACGCCCATTATCACACACAACCATGCCTGGTTGCAGGTTGAGTGGCGAGAGCCACTGCTCGGTCTGGTGACTAATCCCCTGCAACAGCTCTGAGGCCGTGTGCTGTTTGTCCCCAAGGCAGATCAGCTTCAGCACGGCCTGTTGACGCTTCCCCACTGCAGTGCTACACTGCTTCCAGCTACTGGCTGATGGGGGAGTGGCGCTGTGTGTAGAGAATTCGGAGGTGGAAACGGAGGAGGAGGAGCCAATAACGTAGGTGCTGGTGGAAACCCTGATGGAGGTAGGGCCCGCAATCCTCGGCGTGGGTAGCACCCGTGCCATCCCAGGGTCCGAGTCGCTCCCAGCCTCCACGACATTCACCCAGTGTGCCGTCAGGGAAATGTAGCGTCCCTGGCCACAAGCACTTGTCCATGTGTCAGTCGTTAAGTGGACCTTCCCAGTAACTGCGTTGGTCAGGGCACGGGTGATGTTACGGGACACATGGTGGTGTAATGCGGGGATGGCACACCGGGAAAAGTAGTGGCGGCTGGGGACCGCGTACCGAGGGACAGCTGCTGCCATCAGGCTGCGGAAGGACTCAGTGTCCACAAGCCTAAATGGCAGCATTTTGATGGCCAGTAATTTTGAAAGGTGTGAGGTTAGTGCTATGGCCTGTGGGTGGGTGGCTGGGTACTTTCTCTTGCGCTCAAATGCCTGGGGTAACGACATTTGGACGCTGTGCTGGGACAGGGAAGTGGATGTGGTCGCTGATGGTGCTTCAGATGCTACAGGTGCAGGGCGGGAGGTATGCGGGCCTGCGCCTTCGACAGGCGATTGGCCGGCACCGAAAACAGGGGAAGAGGAGGCAGTGGTGTGGCCTGCAGACACAGATGGGCGATCCAGGCGTTCCTCCCACTTACTACGGTGCTTGGATGCCATGTGTCGGATCATGCTGGTGGTGGTGAGGTTTCTAGTGTTCATGCCTAGGCTCATTCTGGTGTGGCACAGGTTGCAAACTACAATTCTTTTGTCGTCCGCACTTTCCTTAAAAAAACGCCATACCGCGGAACACCTACCCCTTGGCAAGGTAGATTTACGCAAGGGGGTGCTCCGTGGAACATTTGCGGGCCGGTTTGGTGCGGTCCGCCTTCTTTCTGTAGCCACACCACTGCCTCTTCCAGCCTGTTGCGGTGCTGCAGATGGCTCACCCTCAGGACTGCTGTCATCGCTCGGCTCTACACCTTCCCAGGTGGGGTCAGTCACCTCATCGTCCACCAAGTCCTCCTCCACTTCCTCACTCTGATCATCCTCCTCAAGTCTTGATCCCACCACATACTCAGTCATTGACAACTGTATAACATTCTCCTCAACAAGGTCTTGAGACGGAAATAGTGGTTGATTTAATGGCAACTGTGTCTCATCATCATCATCATCATCCACTACTTCCTTTGACCTTAAATGCCGTTCACATCTGTCATCTTCTTGTGATTGGGTAGCCTCTAGAGGTTGTGAATCAGGGCACAAGATGTCATGTTCCTCTGCAAGCGTGCTTGGAGAGAGGGTCAAATGAAGGATTGGTGATGAGACGAGCTCCTCACTATATCCCAGTGTGGGATCACTTCTTTGACCAGACCGTGTATGGTGGGAGGAAGGATGATCAGAGTGAGGATTATGTTGACCAGACTCTTGGCTACTGAGAGTGGACTTGGTGGAAGACAGGGTGGTGCTTAACCGACTGGAAGCAGTATCAGCTGTCATCCAACCGACCACCTGTTCGCAGTGGTCGGACCTCGAGAGTGATGTCCTGCGACGCCCTGTAAAATTACACATGAAGCTAGGTATGGTGGATGTCTTTCTTTCTTGTGCTCTGGCACCAGGCACAGTTTCTCCGCGTCCTGACCCGCACCCTGAACTTTCAGGATCACGTCCACTTCCCCGTCCCTTTTTACCCGCCTTCTTCATCTTACACAGAATATGTGACTTTAATATTTGAGTTTGAAAACTTAACAGTATTTCTTATTATTCTGCAACTGTACAGAGTACACAGAATAGGCTGCTAAACGGCGGTGAAACACACTGAATGGAATATGTGACTTTAATATTTGAGTTTGAAAACTTAACAGTATTTCTTATTATTCTGCAACTGTACAGAGTAAACAGAATAGGCTGCTAACCGGCGGTGAAACACACTGAATGGAATATGTGACTTTAATATTTGAGTTTGAAAACTTAACAGTATTTCTTATTATTCTGCAACTGTACAGAGTACACAGAATAGGCTGCTAAACGGCGGTGAAACACACTGAATGGAATATGTGACTTTAATATTTGAGTTTGAAAACTTAACAGTATTACTTATTATTCTGCAACTGTACAGAGTACACAGAATAGGCTGCTAAACGGCGGTGAAACACACTGAATGGAATATGTGACTTTAATATTTGAGTTTGAAAACTTAACAGTATTTCTTATTATTCTGCAACTGTACAGAGTACACAGAATAGGCTGCTAAACGGCGGTGAAACACACTGAATGGAATATGTGACTTTAATATTTGAGTTTGAAAACTTAACAGTATTTCTTATTATTCTGCAACTGTACAGAGTACACAGAATAGGCTGCTAAACGGCGGTGAAACACACTGAATGGAATATGTGACTTTAATATTTGAGTTTGAAAACTTAACAGTATTTCTTATTATTCTGCAACTGTACAGAGTACACAGAATAGGCTGCTAAACGGCGGTGAAACACACTGAATGGAATATGTGACTTTAATATTTGAGTTTGAAAACTTAACAGTATTTCTTATTATTCTGCAACTCTGCACAGTACACAGAATAGGCTGCTAAACGGCGGTGAAACACACTGAATGGAATATGTGACTTTAATATTTGAGTTTGAAAACTTAACAGTATTTCTTATTATTCTGCAACTGTACAGAGTACACAGAATAGGCTGCTAAACGGCGGTGAAACACACTGAATGGAATATGTGACTTTAATATTTGAGTTTGAAAACTTAACAGTATTTCTTATTATTCTGCAACTGTACAGAGTACACAGAATAGGCTGCTAAACGGCGGTGAAACACACTGAATGGAATATGTGACTTTAATATTTGAGTTTGAAAACTTAACAGTATTTCTTATTATTCTGCAACTCTGCACAGTACACAGAATAGGCTGCTAAACGGCGGTGAAACACACTGAATGGAATATGTGACTTTAATATTTGAGTTTGAAAACTTAACAGTATTTCTTATTATTCTGCAACTGTACAGAGTACACAGAATAGGCTGCTAAACGGCGGTGAAACACACTGAATGGAATATGTGACTTTAATATTTGAGTTTGAAAACTTAACAGTATTTCTTATTATTCTGCAACTGTACAGAGTACACAGAATAGGCTGCTAAACGGCGGTGAAACACACTGAATGGAATATGTGACTTTAATATTTGAGTTTGAAAACTTAACAGTATTTCTTATTATTCTGCAACTGTACAGAGTACACAGAATAGGCTGCTAAACGGCGGTGAAACACACTGAATGGAATATGTGACTTTGATATTTTAGTTTGAAGACTTAACAGTATTTCTTCCTATTCTGCAACTCTGCACAGTACACAGAATAGGCTGCTAAACGGCGGCGAAGCACACTGAATGGAATATGTGACTTTGATATTTTAGTTTGAAGACTTAACAGTATTTCTTCCTATTCTGCAACTGTGCAGAGTACACAGAATAGGCTGCTAAACTGCGGCGAAGCACACTGAATGGAATATGTGACTTTGATATTTTAGTTTGAAGACTTAACAGTATTTCTTCCTATTCTGCAACTCTGCACAGTACACAGAATGTGCTGCTAAACTGCGGCGACGCACACTGAATGGAATATGTGACTTTGATATTTTAGTTTGAAGACTTAACAGAATGTGCTCTAATCTGCAACTTTGCACACTAAACAGAATGTGCTCTAATCTGCAACTTTGCACACTAAACAGAATGTGCTCTAATCTGCAACTTTGCACACTAAACAGAATGTGCTCTAATCTGCAACTGTGCACACTAAACAGAATGTGCTCTAATCTGCAACTTTTCACACTAAACAGAATATTTTTTTTTTTTTTTTTTTTTTTTCCCCCCCCACACAAAATAACCTGCTGCCCCCACACACAGTAGTCCTAAAAAGGACTTTTGGTTCTTTTTTTTCACAATTTTTTTTTTTTCCTCCCTACACTGCCTTTCCCTTCCTATCCTCAGCTCTCCCTGGCTCAGACTGAGCCGAACTCGATGGTCAGGTGCTATACAGCACCCGACCACGGGTTCTGGCCAGCCAAACAGTGTAATGCCAGCAGCCAACATGGCTGCTGGCATTACACCGATGTCAGAGCCTCACTGCACGTTTATTGGCTGCGCAGCAGCCGCAAAACGTGCGGGGAGGAGACCCGAACATGGCGGGCGAGCACATGCGGTACTCGTACGAGTACCGCCATGTGCCGAGCAGAGCGATGCTCGAGCCGATCCGAGCATCGGCCGAGCATGCTCGCTCAACACTACTAGTGATGCAATGGGTGGGTGGGAGAGGCTCCTCAATAGCATGGACTGTTGTTGATCTGCCAGTGTTGTGGATGGGATACCCTCTCTTACATTTCTCCAGCAGTTCAACAAACCTGAAGCCTGAGAGCATTATCTCTGCTTCTCCACTGGGGGGAGCGGAGAGGTTGTGCTCAGACAGCAGCACCACAAACCCTTTCAGTGCCGTAGGGATATGCATTGCATACCCCTCTGACACTGAAAGCGGTAAAAGGGTGTGTAAAAATAGGTTTAGTATTTTATGGGATTTAAAGACTCAGTGGTTAAGATTTGGGCTTGCTGGAAGGCATTTAATTCACCTACCAATAGAGCATGAAATACACTGTCTTGCAGAAACTTTCCGGTAGCAAAAAGTATTAAAGGCTGAGTTTGTTGCAGGGTATAGGAGGCTGCTACATTTCAGGGTTCTTACTCCTGAATGACCCAGTGGACAGACAGGTCTAGAGTGACTTGACTGCAGCCTATACAGAGTGTTCCATAGACAACCTTGCTTTTAATTCAGCTTTTTCTAATCTCTGTCCAACAGGGATGTCACACTGGTTTGAGGATGGGGTAGACAATGTCTGCCTGGCTAGGTACAGCTCCAAATCAACCTTTTGTCTAAAGAAGTGAGCAGATCGTAGCAGTTGATTCTTCAAGCTGCCCAGCTAACTTCTAATGTCTGGGGCAGTGGTTCTCAAGCTTTTTTTCCCAAGGCACCCCTGACATGCAATCTGGCATTTTTGGGGCACCCCTATCATTTTATGACATTTGTCGAGGGTGCAATGAAGCTTACAAATACATAAATATAGCGTTATTGTTAGACCTCACAACTAAAATAAACATATTGTGCATAGTAATACCCATAAATATACAGTTGTAAGTCTGCATTCACATTTTTGTCAAAGCTTTAAAGATAAAATGGGGCACCCTAAGTGTATGTCCATGGCACACCAAAGTACCACTGCACCCTTGATGAGAAACACTGGTCTAGGGAGGTGAACGGATGTGACAAACTCTTAGGGGTTTTCTATAAGAGTCAAGGGTAATCCAGATGTGGACCCCTTGCTCCCAGTGCCTATGGAATCCAGCTACACTTCACTGCCAAGCTCCAACAAAGCTAACATGTATGTCTGTGGTTAGCTGGTGTTCCTTCAGAGGGGACTTGCCCATCATTTAAGAACTGGACTGCCCTTTAGGGCGGAACTAATCTAATATGTACGTGGAAATTTGTCCTCTATAATGGCACTAGGGAGCTAAAACGTAATGCTTCTGAGCAGTGACTAGCCAAAGAACAGGTAATTGTGCTGTTTGTTCATCCTCAGAAGCCTCTCACATATTGTATGCATATTTAGGGAGTCTCCTTAAGATTGATGGGTAATCCAGACCTGGACCCCTTGCTCTAAGTGCCTAGGGAATCCAGGTGCACCTCACTTGATGAGGCCCAACAAGGCTGAAATGTATGGCTGGGGTTGGCTGGTGTTCCCTTGCAGAAGGGACCTGCCTGTGATTTTGGAACTGGACCTCCATTTTGGACCAGATTAGTCTAATATATACATGGAAATTTCTCCTAAAGAGCTAAAATGAGATGCTTCTGAGTGGTGATTAGCCAAAGAGCAGGCCATTGTTCTATTTGTTTGTCCTCAGAAGCCTCTCACATTTTGTGTGCTTCTTTAGAAGTGACAGCAAACTGTCCTCTGGTTCCATAGAGAGCTACAGGGAGATCCCAACATCCCCAACCTTAGGTAGGCGATGTTGGGACTGTGAACTCCCACAGCAGAGGCAGCTATCAGAGCTTAGTGCATGAGGAGAAGTGGTGAATTAACATATGAACACACCTTCACAAATTACAATGACTTATTATCATGAGTTTCCTTACGGAAATAAACCATTGTTGATGTGTTCAGAGCAAAATAGTAAACCTGTTGAACGCATGGTGTGTTGATGGTGATGATACCTGATTGGTGGTGGATTCACAGAGATATAGTGGTAACGACATGTTAGTGCATACTGGCGATGTATCTTCAACACAGATCCAACACAACATCGCCATCCTGAGCCCTTATCGAACCTTAGGGTATCTCGGCACATGAATGCTAGAGAGGTCTCTGATGCATTGCTTTGTGATGCCCTGGAGGTCTTTCTGTAAAGATCAAGGGGTTAAAACACATATTTAAATAAATAGGTATTTAGAGAATTTGTCCTTGTCCCCATGTAGTTGGTTTGCCTAGCATTAGGCCACTTTTTTAACACAGGTTCCTATATCCAGGGCTGTATTTAAATCTCAGGTACACCAGGTGGCCTTAGGCTAAGGCATCTAAGGTGCCCTTAGCCTCAAGTATACTCACAATGTCAGGAATATTGTATTCCTACTATTAGCCCCAAGTATGATTGCACCTTCATAGAAACATAGAATTTGACGGCAGATAAGAACCATTCGGCCCATCTAGTCTGCCATTTTCCTACTGTAAAAACCTCAAACCTTCTGCTGGTATTCCACTTATCTTCTACCCTCTCAGTGAAGTAAAACTTTCTTACATTACTTCTAAACCTGTGTCCCTCTAGTTTTAGACTATGGCCTCTTCTCCTAACATTTTTACTCGTTTGAAATGTACTTCCATCCTGCACTTTGTTGAATCCCTTCATGTATTTGAATGTTTCTATCATATCCCCTCTCTCTCTTCTCTCCTCCAAGCTATACATGTTCAGATCCTTTAGTCTAACCTGATATTTCTTTTCCTATAAACCAGTCACCATTTTAGTAGCCCAATACTCTAGGTGAGGTCTAACTAGAAGTTGAGTAGAGTGGCATGATCACTTCCCTTTTTCTGCTACTAATGCCCCTAGCTATACAACCCAGCACCCTGCTTGCATTCCCCGCTGCTTTATTACATTGTCTGCCTAACTTTAAGTCATTAGAAATAATTACTCCCAAATCCCATTCCTCTGTTGTCTCTGACAGTACAGTACTGTTAACAGTATATTTTTCCTTTGGATTTTTATGTCCCAAGTGCATTATTTTACATTTATCAACATTAAACTGCAGCTGCCGCACTCATGTCCATTCTTCTAAATTACCTAAATCAGTTGTCATTTGGCTTATTCCCCCTGGAATGTCTACCCTATTGCAGATCTTTGTATCATCTGCAAAAATGCATACCTTAACTTGAAGACCTTTTGCAATATCACTAATAAAAATATTAAAAAGAATGGGCCCCAGTACAGAACCCTGCGGTACCCCACTAGTAACACTCCCTTTGGCTGAATATTCTCCATTGGCTACCACCCTCTGTCTCCTGTTACTCAGCCATTGCCTTATCCATTTAACCATTTTTGCATCCAGACCCAAACACTGCAATTTGTTAATGAGTCTTCTATGAGGCACAGTGTCAAATGCTTTACTGAAATCTAGATAAGCTATATCTACTGCTCCCCCTTGGTCTATTATTTTAGTTACCCAGTCAAACAAATCTATGAGGTTAGTTTGACAAGATCTCCCTGCTGTAAACCCATGCTGTTTGGTATCTTGTAAGCCATTCAAAAATTCAGATATTCAACAATTCTGTCCTTTAGCATAGTCTCCATTAATTTACTCTCTACTGATGTAAGACTTGCTGGTCTGTAGTTACCAGACTCTTCCCTGCTACCTTTTTTGTGAAGCGGTACTACATTTGCTGTCTTCCAGTCTTCTGGAACTACTCGTGTCGATAGTGACTGATTGATTAATTCTGTTAAAGGTTTTGCGAGAACACACTTAAGTTCTTTTAGTAACTTTGGGTGTATCCCATCTGGTCCCATTGATTTATCTGTTTTTACATTAGAAAGCTGAAGTAGAACTTCTTCCTCTGTAAACTTGCATGTTTTCCATGTTTTGCCATTTCTTTTTTCTAACAGAGAACCCGTCCCTTCATCTTCCTCTGTAAAAACTGAACAAACATATTCATTGAGACAGTCATCAAGCCCTTTACTCTTATCTACATAGTTTCCATTTTTTGTTTCAGTCTGACTATTCCTTGTTTCATTTTCCTCCTTTCACTTATATATCTAAAAAATGTTTTATCCCCCTTTTTTATTGACTGGGCATTTTTTTTCCTCTGTCTGTGCTTTGGCACATCTAATAATGCATTTGGCCTCCATCAGCCTAGGTACCGATACCTATCTTCTTCCTTCTGCATCTGCATATATTTCTTAAATGCTTTGTTTTTCTTTAACTCTTGCTGACATACCTAATGCAATGCTCTGTTGCGTTACGTAAAACACATTTCAGATAATCCCATTTCTCCTGGACGCCATCTAAAGATCTTAAAGTTGTTAAAGACTGACATATAAATGTTTCCATTTTAAAAAAAATCAGCCTTTCTAAAGTCTAGAACCTTTGTTTTGTGTTGTGCAACTCCTCCTCTGTCTTTATGTTAAACCACACAAATTGATGATCACTGGAGCCCAAACACTCTCCTACAGCTACATCTGATAGCAAGTCTCCATTAGAAAATAATAAATCTAGTGTGGCTTCCTTCCTAGTCGGTTCTTCTACAAATTAACTAAGAGATAATCCTTGTAAGGAATTAAGGACATCTCTACTCCTGGCTGAACCTTCTGCTTGGTTTTTCCAGTCCACATCAGAAAGATTAAAGTCATAATAATAATAATAATGGCCTCACTTTTCACAGTTATCTTAGTTACTTCCTTGACCAACAGTTGATCCAACTCCTCTGCTTGTCCTGGGGATCTATAGATCACACCTATACGAGTGACCACCTTATTCCCATATTCTAAAGTTATCCAAACAGTCTCTGTATTCTCCTCCATACCCTGTATAAGATTAACCCTTAAGCTATTTTTGACATAAATGGCAACCCGTCCTTTTCTGCCTTTCCTGTCTTTTCTAAATAGAGAATACCCTGGTATTTCTACATCCCAGTCATTTTTTTCATTGTACCAGGTCTCGGTAATCCACACTAAGTCCACATCTTCACTAGTTATCAATGCCATGAGTTCAGGTATCTTATTCCCTAAACTGCGGGCATTTGTACACATGGCTCGAAGTCTACTGTTTTTTGACCTATGTGCCACAGACATACCTTGATCAAATTCATCTGTGCGATGCTGTGGGAGGCAATTGGTTTTATTCTGTATCATTCCATTGCCCCTCTCTACTAGTTTAAATGCCTTTTAACAAAACTTCTGAATTGCTTGCTGAGAACCTCTGTTCCTTTTTAAGAAAGATGCAAGCCATCCTTTTTGAACAATTCCTTGTTACACCAAATAGGGTTGGTGTGAGAAACAAAGCCAAATCCATGTTTTTTGCCCCACTTCCCTAGCCATGAATTAAAGTCTCTAATTCGCTGCATCCTTCCATCATCTTCCTTATACACTGGCAGAACCTCTGAAACAGATACAGTGGAAGCAACTTGCTGCAGATCCTTACATAGCTTCTTAAAAACATCTTTTACCACACTCACCTCATTACAAGCCAAATCATTTGTCCCTAAATGGACTATGACATCCAACTCTCTATTCTGCCTTGCTTCCTTAACAATTTTTAAAATGCGTCTTCTATCTCTGTGAGCTGTAGCACCAGGAAGACATCTGACTTCTTTGCCAGCACCATGACATTCCTCCAGAGTCACGCCTCTTAATATGGAATCCCCAAATAATAGTTGCTTCCTCTCAAAGCAGTTTTCACTTCTTGCCTTTGTCAGTTTGTCAGTGGTTGCAGTCTGATTTACCTGTGGATTACAGGCTGGTGAATCAGTAGTCTCTGCTTCCATAGTTATTCCAATATTAAGGCAGTGTTCTGAAAGTGCAGCAAAGGAATTATGAAGAGGCACAGACTGTGGGACATGCCTCTTGTCCACAACTCTTACCCTTCCAGAACCAACTGTAGTCCATCTGCCATTTCTTGGATGTCTCTGAGGCAGTGACACTTCATTTGACCTGACCCCAAACACATCCACTGTTGCCTGGCACAGAAAATGCTCCTAGCCTGTAATATACAAGCACAAACCACACTCTTAAATATTAGACTGCTAGTGATGTCTCCAATGCACTGCTTTGTAATTAATTTGAGATCTCTCTGGTGGACTAGGGGTTAAATAATGATTAGTAAAAGGATATATAAAAAATGGCTACCATAAACAATGGGATTTAGGATTGCTATGGCCACACCCACAACTCAGAATGTGGGAGTGGCCAGCACAGCTTAGTCACACCTCAAAAAGACCACAGATATGAGGAAGGTACTAGAAGGACACAGCTTTGTTGACTTTAGGGAAAGGGACCCCAGAGATGCCTTTTGCTCAGGAGAAAGAAAGTGAATGCAGTGAAGGAAGCTTTTATGTAATTTTTATTGTCCTTGTTAAATAATGTATTTAGATCTGTTCCTCTGTTTTTCTGTCTTCTACTCTGTTGTTCTGGATTTTATTACAGTGGAGCAATTTTCGCATGCATTTTTGTCTCATCCCGCCCCCATAAATAGGGATGGGCTACATGTAAAATTTTCTTCAGGAGAACTGTTTCTCCTTTCCGCAGAAGCTCTCACAGTAAGAAAAATGCATGGAAGGCTCCTGTGCCAGAATGTGAAGCTCATTGATTTATTTTGCCTTTACCTTCACATATGAATGCACACGTCATCGCTTATGCACACACGTCAGCACACAAGTATGTAGGAGTACTCAGTTATGCATGTGCACACCAAATAGTCACACTGGGAGCCTTTCCTTGGGAGGACATACGCAGAAACAAATTTCCTGCTCAAATTTCCACAGAGGGTGAAACTGGCCATTTTCAATCTATTTCTTACAGAGCCAGAATGTTTGTTTATCCTACCTATAATGATAGTGGAGCTCTGAAATATCAGGCAATTCTCTTCTCTGCATGAGTACTAGCAAACCTGAGACAAACATTTCAACTACCTACAGACCTCATCAGTGACATTCAGCTGGCCTTGTCTGGTCTGTCTAAGCAAGAGGTCAGTAGGTCTTACCCAGAAAAGGAATAAAGAGCAGATCTGGGGCCATTGCTTTACATCGAATTACATATCCTTCTGACACTAAGAGGGCTATACCACTTATTATCAGATATGTGTGCAATGCATTTGGAATGAAAAAAAAATTGTGCCACTCAACATATCTTGTAGGCAAAGCTAGTAATTAAAATTTAAGGAGCAGTAAACTTTTTTATGAAACTCAATATGTTATAGACCTTTTTCTGCTGGGTAAAACAAGGGTTGTCTCATTGCTGTCAATTGCTTTAGTCACATGTTATAACAGTTCAAATAATCAGGAATTGAATTTACAGCACGGTTACTTCCTGAAAGTTCTATCTGACAACATGACTCTCAAATAGAATGTAACAGAATAAATAATTGGAATATAACCACTAGAGGACCCTGCTGATATAAAAAAAATGAGTGTAATAACTCTGGAAATATGCATATCTCAATAGTTTGATACCCTTATTTTATTCTACAGAAAAAAACAAAAACAAATATATATATATATATATATATATATATATATATATATATATATATATATATATATCTTTTTACATAATCAGCCTGGGCTTACCAGGACGAGACGGCACACAGCGTGAATACATGAAACAATTTTATTCAAAAGAATACAGCTTCAATTGGCTGTACCAATTGTGGGAACATAATGGTTGGTAAACACTATAGCCATCCACACACTAAAAGACTCATACCGATTAAGGACTTTCTAAATTGTGAGAGTAAATACATAGTATATATCATTATTTGCCCTTGCGGCCTTTACTACGTGGGCAAGACCTCAACCATGATTAAGGAGCGAATTAATAACCACAAGTCTTCAATTAAAAAAGCCCTTGATGGAACTTTGGATGCAAAAGGCAGTGTCAGACAACCTGTTGCCAGACATTTTTATGAAGCCCAATATAGTTTGGCGGAATTCAAATTTATGCCTATTGCCCAAGCACATACTCCTAATAGAGGTGGAAATCGTGGCCAACTATTGCTCCAATTGGAAGCGAGACTTATGTATACTTTGAATACCCTGTATCTAAAAGGGTTAAACTATGAATTACAGTTGGGTTCCTTCCTATAAAGGACATAGGACAGTGTTTCCATCATCCAGTGGGAACCAGGACAATGGTTCTCCACTGGTTGGCGATTGGAGGAGACCTGTTGGACAATGTTTCTAAGCATCACTTGGATTTTTATGTCTCTCTAATAATAGCTCTTTACAGTGGTAACACCAGATGGTGGCATTTATGTGGCAAGAACCACTGATTGCTACACCCAACCACTTACACAAGGGAGAGACACCCATATCATGAGGATGAAGTTGGGTGTCCAATTACACTGGATTATGTTTGTCCTGGAAGAGGAATCATTATAAAACAACAAGAAGTAAAGATGCTTGGAGCTATGGCCATATATGGATATGTAGAGGAGTGATACTTGTATCAAGTTTTTTATTGAATTGTCTTGAATTACTGTGGACTAAAAGACATGGTTGATTTTGTAATAACTTAAATTTGATTTATCCTTGAGAGATTGTTAGTTATTATTAGCGGGCTGCCTTCAGCCGGCGGCCACACATTTCTCAAAATAGATTTAAGTGACTGTTATGGGGACTGCCGTGCGGACATTCACCACAATACTGAAAGTGATGTTACATTATCTATGTATCAGTTTATATACTTCACTTATTTTAGTTGATAGGTTAACATTGCCAAGTATGATTTGCTGTCTTAGGCAGCGATTCCAGTGCTTAGATATAGGTTGTCACTTAGTTTTGAGTATCGGAATTATTTCCATTGCACTCCTGCTATACTGTATAGGCTTATGGACGTTTACCCCATGTGCGTCCATCATGATGTATTCTGCAAATCTTGTTGATTGGCGGAGTACCGTTGTGGACCATAGGGGGTTAACGTTTTTGTCTAGATATGGTCTCCTCAATTATCGGGGGATTTTTCATTGAGAACATTGACTTTATTTACTTAATTTTTATTGTTTTATACCACTTATGGTATTTTGGGCGAATTAGGAATATTTTATAATTTATTTTGCAAACTACCCTTTGCCCCTAGATCTGACCTCAGTGAGTGACGTCATACACCGACCCTCCGGTGATCGTCGCATCACGTTGGGAGCACATCTGGCGGGCAAGGGGGACGCTGTGTGTTTTTTTTTTCCTCTGCTTTCTCAGGTATTTAAATTCAAATATTTTTGTTTTCTCGCTTGCATTACTCTGATGAAGGTCCGTTAGGGACCGAAAACGTTCGGTTTAAGTGAAGCTGTATACTTTTGAATAAAATCGTTTCATATTAAAAAAAGGTTTAAGTGAAGCTGTATTCTTTTGAATAAAATCGTTTCATATACTCACGCTGTGTGCCGTCTCGTCCCGGTAAGCCCAGGCTGATTATGTTTGTAGACTTCTATGGGATGCGCACCAGATTTTTGGTTTAAGCAAGTTTTGAGTGCCACTGCCTATACCTGTTGTCCTATATATCTTTTTATATATATATATTTTATGCTTCTTTCCATTTCCTATCTGTCTTAGAACATTTCCCAATAAAAAGTACACAGGAAGTCAAATCATCCCCTACTTTACCACCTGTTTCAAGATAACACAAATTATACAAAGCAGTGACTTAAAGCCACACATTTGCATAAATTCATTATCTGTAAATTGTCCAGGGAGCTTGAATTATCAGCCCTGTGTGTTCAATGCAACATCAACAGACATAACCATAGTTGCGTGTGTGTATTTTCATTTTAATATTTATGATAAAGAAAAAAATATTAACCCCGTGGATGATATAGAGGAGACAAGTGGTTAAAGAGAATTCAGAACCAAGGGACATTATGTACATTAACCTACTGAGTGCCAGAGCGGTACGTGTCGCATTGCAAAGCAATGCGTTGCGTACTCCTCTGACACTCATAATTCCACAGATATTTTCTGCTGATGAGCATTCATATAACTACCCACCCTACTTGCCTGTAATATCCTATATAATAATTCGCTAGGATGTTTGACAGAAGCCGTCATGTGCAGTAGAGACTGCTTGAACTCTCAGAATGCTGGGAGTCCTGTGCTGGGAGCATTCTGTGCGTTCGGGCAGTCTCTACAGCTCGTTGCATGAGTAACTGCAGTAAGCAGAGCAGGACCGGCCTTTTAACCCTTTGCGTGTCTCAATGTAGTCATGCACAGTAGAGACTGCCCGCGTTCGGGCTGTCTCTACTGCGCATGATTGCATTGTGTGAGTGAGGCAACACAAGAATGCATCACGTGGAGCAGTGAGGTAGCGGCCTCTTAGGGTTAACATTACCCAGACCTTGGCCCGTGTACACGGGCTTTTACACTAGTACTAAAATATAATGTTCCAGTCATTCATTAACCCTTTGAGTGCCATAGAGGTATTCAACAGATTGAGTTGCAATTCGTTGGATGCCTCTTTGGCATTCAATGAGTTAGCGTCCCTGAATATTGTAAACATACACCCACCAAAACATTATGAACAATAAAAAAAACAATTGCTTTTTTAATGCTCCGCTTTAAACATAAACCTTTTGCATTTCCCTGACAGAAAACAGTAGTGGAACAGTGTAAGGAATACCAGTATTCCCAAATGGCTCAGAATCCTTCTTCTAATTTTCATTTTTAACAGCAACAAAACTCTTCAGCAAAACTCTTAATTTCCATCTTTTCCCATTGTGGAGATCTCCTGTGGTGCAAGAGTAATAAAACGAGTCAGTAATGAGGAAAGCCTATGCCCTGTGACAAACCTAATCAAACTATTATGTGGACAGCATGGGGCCAATAAGACATGAAATCTGTACTTACTGAGCAGTGTACTGCCTCTTGTGAATATTGGAATTATCAAGGCGGTTAAAGTACAGATAAGGCTTGAATTTTACTTTGGCAAAGGAGCTAAAATATTGTATATCATAATTTAATTTAAAAGCAGAACTAACACCTCCAAAGAATAACCCCCCGCTTACCTTACTATGCCAGAAAATTCTAATGGCCCCTATGAATTTGGTCTTTGTGCCTTTGTTCACGAGATAACATCTTCAGTCAGTGCTGGATGTCATGTATGGAGGTGGGTGTGGTGTTGCAAACAGCACTACAGAACCAAAAACTCTGCTCACCCCACACAGTAAACTTGAGAGATATAAGCTTACAAAGCTCCCCCTTCCCTCCCCTTGCACCGATGTCACTGTCTAGGTTACAGCAGGAGATCCCGGTCCACAGACCATCCTGCGGCTCTTCAGCAGAGCCGAAATAGCAGGATATAGAAATAAATGCTTCATTTGAACAGTCTACAATGTGCATGTTACACTTGGTCGGACGCTAGGGGTCGGGGGCGAAGAAAGTCTGAGGTGCTAAAGGCTTTTGACTTACACTGTGCACATGATAACATTGACACTTGTATTGGTGGAGCACAAGCATGCACTGGACTTTCTATGATTTCATTCACTATGCTGCCCTATCCTTCTGGTGAAGGTAGTGAAGCAATTTTTATAATGCCAGCCAGGAGGCTGGTACATTTGACCAGCACTTATTTATTTATTTTTTCATCACTGCACATTTTGCACTGATGATTTGATGGACTTTGGCACTATTTATTTTGGAAGCACTTCACAAACACAGGGCACTTAAACACTAAAAATTGCCTTAGTGGGGCAAGGTTGAAGACTTGGCTTTGGTGGGGGAGGTGAATAGCCACCTTCCCTTAAAGACCTGGAAGCTCCTCTCCTTGGAGGGAGCTGAAGATGGATACCCCACGGTTGGAAGCTAAAATGCCAAACACCCCAGGGGGAAGACCTTTCTCTCCCTCCAGGGAGAGGAGGAGAAGCTTAAAGGGCCCCCAAGCCTTCAAGGTAAGGGGGGCTGAAGGCTGACTTGGCCCCATGAGTGCACTGGACCCACAAGAAGACACAGAGCATGACGGGATCAGGAATCACAAGTGAAGCACCAAGACTGCACAGCACCTCGCGCTATACTTCAATAACTTCTGCTACTCTTTAGCATAGAGTATGACTGTAAGTTTAGGCATGATAACCCTTTTGGGTGATTTGCATATGGTATTTTTTTTCTTTCAAATGGCACAAGATAGCAAAAATAGAATCTGGCTGCTCCGGAGTGGATAGACATGCCAGTGAACAGGCCAAATGAGCACTTTTCATTCTCAGTAATCAACTCTTATTTGAGACTGGTTCTAGACTAATGAGTCTCTGAGTTTTGTTCAGATTCAGTGAACATCTCTTGTCTTTTGTGATTTTTTCCTGTCTGCATCCTTACTTTGGAGTAATTCAAACATGGATCCCTTGTACTTTGTACCTACTGAGATCAGCGGCACCTCAGTAATGAACTCTCATAATGTTTATCTGGGCTGCTGCATGTTTATGTTTTTGTTGTGTAATGGT
This sequence comes from Rhinophrynus dorsalis, assembly GCA_037306005.1. Classification (NCBI taxonomy): domain Eukaryota; kingdom Metazoa; phylum Chordata; class Amphibia; order Anura; family Rhinophrynidae; genus Rhinophrynus; species Rhinophrynus dorsalis. The sequence continues at coordinate 84,877,736 of CM074724.1, read as the reverse complement.
GCAATAAAACTAAAAAACAGAGAGACTGCTTCTGAGTAGGTAAATATCCCATAGAACAGGCTGATAGGCACTGTTTTCAATGTTCGTCTCACGAGATTGGCTGCTCCTGAGTGCTGTCCTTGAGAACATTTGTTAATGAGCATTGATCATTTTCAGTTAGTGTCTCTCGTTCTTCTTTCACTCTTTTAATTGTGATTAATATTGAATACATCAGCCTGAACAAGTTGTGCAGAAGTAGTGTATTTCTTTAGAGCAGGGTTGGACAATGTGGGTCCCTCCAGCTATTGCCAGATTGCAACTCCCATAATTTCTTACCAACCAGTGGTGGAAGGCCTCATGTTGCGTACCACTGCCTTAGGGCTGTATGTTCAAACCAAGGAGCGAACCCATACCTCCCAAGTGTCCCTCTTTAGGAGGGACAGTCCCTCTCTGAGACTCAAATCCATCTGTCTCTCTTCCCCACCCTGGTGTCCATCTTTTTAAGAAATCAGACTGTATGATGTGTATATAAGTATCACGTTGCTCCACAGCAATAAAACTCACATTCATGTTTGTTTAAACTTCAGAATATGTGCGTATATTAGTCTGTGTAAATAAATTATCTTCTCTTGTTCTGTCACTTTATTCAGTTACACAAAGAGGTGTCAATAGGTCATGAAATAACCAACATTCCTTTTGTAATGCCACACCCACCAGCCACACCCCCAGCAACACCACCTAACAAAGTGTCTCTCTTTGGCCATTTGAAATGTTGGGAGCTATGGGCAAACCAATTGCACGGTAGGGTGGAACACAAAATTCCAAAAATTCCCATTGATTTAAATGGGTATTCAGACCCCTTGAATGTCAGAGATGTCTCCAGCACATTGTAAAGCAATGCATTGGAGACCTCTATAGCATTTAAATATCCATTTAAATCAATCCAAATGTTTATTTCTTCCTTATAGTGCTAATGGTTTGTCCCAGAATTTCTCCACTTTTCTTTTGAACATATAGCCCTTAAAGTGGACGTTTCACCTTAATTTTTAAGTTTTCATATTTTAAAACAGCATTAAAATTGCCTGTGTCATGTTAGCCAAAAGACCAGCAAGTATATATTTAAAGCAATAGTAATAAATCCAAATAAATGGTGCTCCGATTAATCTGCATAGTTTGTAATCCATGTAGAGCAGTATTTCAATACTATCCGATTTGTATTTCATGAGTAATTTAATTATAAAGTATCCCCCCTCCAGTCCCTTTAACTGATTTAACGCTGCCTCTCAGTCTGTTCTGGATGGAGTGCAGTGAGGGACAATCTTCACTGAGCATAAGGAAAAACCTTCCTCCTTCATCAAGGGTCAGGGTTTTCCTTATACTCTCTACATGAATATTGTCCCTTGCTGAAAGCTGTCTGGTCCAATTAATGGAATCCACATACGAGGGGAAGTGGCTTTAACATGGGTAAAAGTGGCGGGAGGGGGATACTTTAGTATTACATTACTCATTAACTACAAATCGGCTGGTATTGAAATACTGCACTACATGGACTACAAACTATGCAGAGTAATGGGAGCACCATTTATTTGGATCTATTACTTTCCCTTTACGGGGACATTCATACTTGTTACAATATGCTAATGTATGCTAATTGCAGTACTCGTGCAGTAATGGCTCATATACGAATTAGGAAAACGAAAACACAACACAAGTGGGGGCACTTAATTATGGAGCCAATAAGAAAGCAGCCAGTGTAAACCCGGAAGTAATAATGTCGCTCAGGGATCACGGGCACTGTTATAGCACTCAATTATAGATGAATGAATTGTATTCAAATAGTACTTAGTTACTCACAATAAGTGATCAACCGGTCATATATCCTTTAACCGGTATATAGCATCAGAGGACGTCAACCTGCCCCTGCTCAGGCGTTCTCCATCTCTATTGCGGGACTCTAAAATGTCTCGAAGTAATCAATAAATGAATCCCCATTATGATTTTGATACCCTGATGAAAGGATTCCTATCCAGAAACGCGTTGGTGTATGTTCAATAAATTGGATTTTAACTTTTGATCGCCTGCTTAGATTCATTTATTGATTGCTTCGAGACATCTTAGAGTCCCACAATATAGATGGAGAACGCCTGAACAGAGGCAGGTTGATGTCCTCTGATGCTATATACTGGTTATAGGGTATATGACCGGCTGATCATTAATTGTGAGTAACTAAGTACTATTTGAACACAATTCATTCATCTATAATTGAGCGCTATCACGGTGCCTGTGATCCCTGAGTGACATTGTTACTTCCGGGTTTACACTGGCTGCGTTCTTATTGGCTCTGGGTTATTGCTCCTCCCAGGGCTTGCCTTTAAATACACCCTCCTGTCACTATGCCAGTGCCCTTTTGTGGTGTACCCATATCTAGCGACTAGTTGTTCTTGATTCCTGTTTCCGTGTATGACCCGGCTCGTCTGACTATGCTTTGTGCCTGACGCTTTTGTGATCCGATCCCGTTGCTGACCTTGGACTGGCTGACTAACTCCTTGTGTACCGAACTGGCTTGGCTGAGTATCTGATTCTGTTACTGACTAGGACTGGCTGACTAACTCCTTTTGTACCGAACCGGCGTGGCTGAGTATTTGATTCCGTTACTGACTAGGACTGGCTGACTATCCGTTTACACCAATCTGGTTGGGCTAGTGTTGGTGGTCCTCCTGACTGGCTGACTGGCTGTGAAATCCATGTGTGCCGACCTGGTTGTGCTGCTAGTTCCGTCGCTTATGGGACTAGTCTATTACCTCCGTATACAAAACAGGGAGACACTGGTCCAGAACTGGTTACGTTACGTGCCTATCTCCTGCTTGCTTGCCGCTCCTTCTGTCTCCTGGAGCCTGTGGGAGTCCCTGCACTCACCAGTGTCTGTGTTGCCTCCGGTAACCCTATAATACCTGGGTCAAGCCAATACCACACTGTTGCCCGTGTTGCCTCAGTTTACCCTAGTGACCTAGGGTCGTTATATCGCCAGCATCTGGTGTCTGTTGCTTCAGTTAACCCTAGTGTGCTAGGGTCCCGTCACTGCCTGAGTCTGCTCCATGTTGCCTCTGCTTACCCTAGATTTCTAGGGTTCAGTCACTACAAGTGCCACATCCGTGTTGCCTCTGTTAACACTAGCATGCTAGGGCCTAGCTACTGCCTGAGTCCATTCTGTCTTGCCTCCGTTAACCCTAGGGTTCAGCCATTGCCAGAGTACTGCCTGTGTTGCCTAAATTAACCCTAGCATTCTAGGGTCCAGTTACTGCCAGAGTCCGGCCCATGTTGCCTTTGTCTACCCTACTCTCCTACGGTCAGTCCTCTGCCAGTGTTTTGCCAGTGTTGCCTCCGTTAACCCTAGAAGTCTAGGGCCTAGTGTCCACCTGTACACTATCTGTGCCGCCTTCGTTAACCCTAGTCCACTAGGGATTGCCCTTCAGTCACCCATCGCCTGTGTCTCCTATTGCAGTGCGGGGCTGTCGAGGATATTATTGTTCCTGAACCTTGCTGAGAATCTGCCTACAAGTCCAAGATCATTATTTTTGTTTGCTGACTACTACTGTGTGTGTAGTTTTGCCCTGACCTGCGCCAGATCTGGAAAGTACTCGGTACGGACCTTATCTGGACCTGAGTGGGGCTATTGTACATTATTTTCAATAAAGCTTTTAACCTTACAGAACTGTCTGAGTGTTCTTTTACAAACAGTAACAAACCGTGACAAGCGCCCCCACTTGTGTTGTGTTTTCATTTTCCTGTTTCTTCCCCTCTTCTTTTGAAGGTCGAATTCCAGGGAGCAGCTGATGTGATATATCTGTGTGGTGGGCAGTTTAATATCCCCCACTTGCCTATTAGCCACAAGTTATCATTCTGTGGCTACAACGAAATGTGAGTGCATATGATTGTGTTTAAAATAATTACAAAAGTTCCAGGAAGGTTTTAACCCTATGAACGCCTCCTTCTTTTACTCTCTTTTTCATATACGAATTAAGCTCTCTATTGTATATGCTAAATAAGCCTTTTCAGTGACATATGCTAATGAAGATTTTCAAGGGGATAGTAATACTTAAAATGTTGCATGGTTTATCCCCCTGAGGAAAACAAGAGTACTCCCACTGCTGAAAGGTGTTTCATTCAAAAGTTATTAATTTTCAAAGTTGAATTTTTTAGGTGCAATATCACAGTGGCCTGAAATTGTACAGTGGCGCTGTTGCTACACCATCCTATGGAAATTTATGGTCCCGGGACCAGAGCTGTCCATAGGATCGTGTAGCAACTGTGCCACTGTACAATTTCAGGCCAATGTGATATTGTTTTACTCAGGGGGATAAACCTTACAACATAATTTTTTATACATTTTAAGTATTACTATCCCTTTAAGTGATGTTTCATATTGATGCTTTGTGTTGTGCAAGGACATTTTCACTTTCACTATACATCTGCTGGAATTTTAGTTAACATGACACATAGGCAGATTTGAATTAAATTTTCATATATGTAAAGAAAATTCAAGGCGATTGGTCCACTTTAAAGGGATAGTAACACTTCGTTTTAACTTTATTTTATGTTGTAGGCATTAAAAAAACATGAAGAATGATATAAGTCTTATCTCTCAAACCTTTATGGTTTATGAGATATTCACAAGCAAAGTTCCCCTCCCCGCCCCTTTTACCTAGTGTAAGCCATCTCTTCTCAGATGTGAGTCTGGTTGTAAGACCAGACAGATAACAGCAGGGGACAAACTTCTTTGTATGAAAAGAATGAAAGCCCTTCCCCCCTTGACAAGTTTTTCAGCTTTTTCCATTATCTTAATTGAAGATTGTCCCTCTCTGCAGTCTACCTGGGCATCTCCCTTCTGATCTGGTTGAACGGGGGGGGGATACTTTGTTTGTGAATATCTCTTAAACCATAAAGGTTTCAGAGATAAGACTTATATCATTCTTCATGTTTTTTTAATGCCTACAAAATAAAATAAAGTTAAAATGAAGTATTACTATCCCTTTAAAGTATGTTTTTTACTTGTATATCAAGAAGATAAAACCCATTCAGTTATACCAGATTCAAAAAACCAAATGGTTAAATCAACTGAATAAATGAAATTCAGAATAAGCATTTATCATACATGCTAAAAACACATTATAAAATCTCAGTCATTAGTATTTCGCATTGACAATCTTGGATAAAGCCAGTTTTACATTAGGTGTTGGGGAGTTCTGTTATAGATTTAAATGCATTTGAAGTCCAGGTTTAGGGGACATGCATTTGATCTGTTTCCTGACTTCATGGGGACTTCTTTATACTCCTGACATCGATATTTTATGATATCATGTTTTGAAGGTGTATGATATATCGACTAGGGTGAATTTTATTTTTAGAGCATATCAAACAATTTGGGTTTTTGAATCTGTTATATTTGAATGGTGTTTTAGCCCTATGATTTATTTTCTTGATATACCCTTTTTATATACAGTACTGTACAAAAGTCTTAGGCAGGTAGGAAAATATGCTGTAAAATAAGAATGCTTTCAAAAATAGACATGTTAATAGTTTATTTTTATCAATTAACAAAATGCATAGTGAGTGAACAGAAGAAAAATTGAAATTAATGCAATATCTTGTATGACCACCCTTTGCTTCCAAAACAGCATCAATTCTTCTAGGTGCACTCGCACACAGTTTGTTAAGGAACTCAGCAGGTAGGTTGTTCCAAACATCTTGAAGAATGTACCGCAGTTCTTCTGTGGATTTAGGTACCTCAGTTGCTTCTCTCTCTTCATGTAATTCCAGACAGACGTGATGATGTTGAGATCAGGGCTCTGGGGGGCCGTACCATCACTTCCAGGACTCCTTGTTCTTCTTTACGGTGAAGACAGTTCTTAATGACTTTGGTTGTATGTTTGGGGTTATTGTCATGATTCAGAATAAACTTGGGGCTAATCTGATGCCTCTCTGATGGTATTTCAGGATGGATAAATATCTGCCTGTACTACTCAGCATTGAGGAGACCATTAATTCTGACCAAATCCCCAACTACATTTGCAGAAATGCAGCCCCAAACTTGCAAGGACCCTCCAACATGCTTCACTGTTGCCTGAAGACACTCAGTCTTGTACCGCTCTCCAGCACTTTGGGGAACAAACTTCCTTCTATTAAAGCCAAATATTTCAAATTTCAGTCCAAAGCACCTGCTGCCAGTTCCTGTGTTTGCATAGTTGAGTCGACTGGCCTTGTTTCCAAGTCTGGGGAATGGATTTTTGGCCACAAGTCTTCCATGAAGACCACTTCTGACCAGGCATCTCCAGACAGTAGATAGCTGTAGCAGGGTCTCACTTTTTTCTGCCAAGTCTGAGCTGATGGCACTGCTGGACATCTTCTGATTGTGAAGGGAAGTAAGCATGATGTGTCTTTCATCTGCTGCACTAAGTTTCCCTGGTCGACCACTGCGTCTACTGTCCTCAATGTTGCCTTTTCATTGTGCTTCTTCAAAAGAGCTTGGGCAGTGCATCTGGAAACCCCTGTCTGCCTTGAAATTTCTGCCTGGGAGAGACCTTGCTGATGCGGCATATCTACCTTATGTCTGGTTGATGTGCTCAGCCTTGCCATGGTGTATAATTTTTGCCATTATGTCTTCAGCAACCTCACCTTGTTTGCTGAGTTTAGCTGTTCCTCACCCAGGTTTATTCCTCCTACACAGCTGTTTCTGTTTCAGTTAATGATTGTGTTTTAACCCACATATTAAATAGATGATCATTAGCACCTGTTTGGTATAGTTGTTTAATCATACATCTGATTATATGCCTACAAAATCCCTGACTTTGTGCAAGTGTACCTAGAAGAATTGATGCTATTTTGAAGGCAAAGGGTGGTCAAACCAAATATTGATTTTATTTAGATTTTTCTTCAGTTCACTCACTATGCATTTTGTTAATTGATGAAAATAAACTATTAACATGTCTATTTTTTTTAAATCATTCTTACTTTACAGCATGTTTTCCCGCCTGCCTAAGACTTTTGTACAGTACTGTACATCTGGTGAATGGAGCGTTTTTTTTTATCTGGGCAATTTTTTAACTATTTTTTCCATGTATACCTACACCTTAATAAAGTTTTATCTTTTTTTCTTACTCTTTCATACATTTGTGAATTCAGTATAATTTATAGCTATACAAATAGCTAACAGAAAATTGTGTATCTTCTTGTTAAGCTATTTATTACCTTAGTAAATGCAGCACTAAATATTTATTTTCCAGTGGCTATTGCTTGCCATACCCCCAGAATTGCCCTATGAAATGGTATAACACACAGAAACTGGTAGGTACATTTGCAAAATGAACCATGAATGATTCACTTATCATTGCTATGTGATTTATCTGTAAGACTGTGTATTATTATTTGCTTGCAATGCATGATCCAGACACTGTAATGATGCATTTAGTGAGATGACAATGGAGCTATCCATGGGTTTGCAAAGTGATTAAAGAAGCATATTAGCTGCAAAAAGCAACATAAGATGTACACAGGAAGTGTCTCTGCATGGCTGTTGTTCAGTCTAATGGATTTATTTAATTTATTGTGAACCAAATTCACTTGCTCTTCTCTCTACTTAATTATAACATAGAACATCAACTAACAACAAAGATTCATTCCATGAACTCAGCAGCCAAATCAGAAGTAAATGCTGCTGTTTCATATTAGCAGGAAAATGCTTTTTTCCCCTTACCAGAGCAATTTAAATAAACCATTATAAAACTGAACTGTGAGGAATTCACAACATAACATGCACCAAAGCACATAGTAGTTAAACTGATTTATTTATGAGCATTTACGTTGCTATCAATTAATTTCCAGTGTTTTTGCAGCAATGGGGTAAATATATAGGATAAAATCTGGACTCTAATGGGGATTTGGACACTGGAGATCATCTAGGGCCATGTTCAGTAAGCTAAAGCAATTCTGGAGCAAACCAGCTGCACCATAGGGGACAAATATCTAAACCCCCCCTTACACTTGAATGGTCATTTTAATCCCTTGAATTTTTAAGAGTTATCCAACAAAGTACAAAGCAATGCTTTAGAGACATCTCTAGCATTCAAGGGGTTAAAGTTCCATTTAATCCTCTGAGTGTCAAGGGAGTGCACAATGCATTTATAAAATTGCCAACACTGGTTTTGGAAGACATAACGATCGCTAGTCGATTTTTGTGTAGCACTGACTTTAGAGAGGGAGAAAAAAATGGCACAGTAAATTTACAAAAACCATTTTGTTACAAAATTGTCCCCAGAATTTTAATACCATGTATAAACTGTTCTTAGAAACAAAGTGATGGAAATGCATTGGGGGAATAGTGATTTACTTCATATTTAAAAAGCTGCCATTGTTTATTAATAAATAGCACCTGACTTTACATTCATTAGCAACATTTTAATGGCCAACATGCAGATGGCTTTAAGAATTTTTTTTATAAATCTCCCCCATTAACACCTCGTAATGATAACTCCCACTCACATTTCTATTTGCAGAAAATCCTAGTGTCCATTAACGAATTATCCCTTGCACGTTTGTTCAAGAGATAACATCAGTAGTGGAAATCATGGGCACAGTAGTAGTCATGACTCTTACTGGAAAGACTCTTTCACTCCAGCCACTGATCCTTTTTTTTTTTTCTTAAAGGAGCAGTAAACTTTTTTTATGAAAACCCATGTTATATGTCCCTTCCTGCTGAGGAAAAAATAAAGGTACCTCCGCTGTGGCAGTCAAATTATTCAAAAGTTATAACAGTTCAAAACTGTTATACTGACTAGAAGCAGAGATCCAATGAGTTTACTTCCTGAAATTTTCATCTAACAGGGAGTGATAAAGCTGACACTTTTGAATTCTATGAAGAACTGTTGTCAGTGACTTACGTCCCCCATAGACTGCAAAATAACTATCTTTAATCTGGCCCCTGGAGGGCAATGTTGATGTAAAAAATCAACAATTTAAACTATAATAAAGCTGAAAATATGCATCTGCCAGTAGTGGGAAAACCCTTGTTATACTGAGCTAGAAAGGCCCTAAAATATATGTTGTTTTTATCCATAAAGAGTTTACTGATCCTTTAAACTGTAGCACACAACACCTCAGAAGGTCAAGGTGTCCAGCCAGAATGTTTCATGTCCTATTCCATGGATATAACATTAAAAACTCATTAAATATATTATTGGAATCTACAAGGGATTGTCGTATGAAAGGGACATCATAAATGATGTGTGAAGAGGCCAATACTTACTCTCTTAAAATTAAGAGGCACACAAAAGCTTGAGACATCTTGTTCTTAACACACAACATGCAGATCAAGTTCAAAGCTTGATACACACACCAGGGGAGTGTGAAAAAGGTGTAATAAGCATAGATAATTTCACCATAAAGATAAACTCTCAGATTCCAGGGTTATTCTATGTAGCCTATGTACTAAAATATGTCCAACCTGAGGCATCCTAGTGCAGGGGTAGTTAATTTTTGGACCTCCATCTTTTGGGGAATATAAGTCCCATCATCTCTAATCAGCCAAAATCTGTAGTGCCTAACAGGTGGAGGTCCAACAATTGAATATACCCCTGTCTTAGTGCTTAGGCTCCATAGTTTTTCATATATATGGGAGAGTTTATCACACTGGAAAAGCTAACACCTCTTTATCACACCTTTATCATCCCTTAATTTATCTCTCCCATGATCTGGAGCAAGTTTAAATATCAGGCACTGACATGGACATTTGAACTGAATTGGACAACTCTTTGATGGGTTAATGATGAAAACATCAGGGGCTTACCTATGCTATTCATATCTTACTGACTGGAAACTCCATACAACCAATAAATGAAACTGGTCTGATTGCATTCACAGATGGAGACTCTGGCTCTGAGGACTCATCAGTGGAAGAATATCTATAATAATCATCCAGATCCACCTCAAGATGAAACACAGGGGTGGGAATGTATTGGTCTCTCATGTATTGAGGAGTAACATGGGCGGCTGGGTGGGCATCTGTCTCTTGGAAAGAGTCAAGAGGTTAAGATTCTTTGACAAGAATGGACGGGCGCTGGCTTCTGGATGACTAGCTCATTACAGGCCTGTATTTTGTTTGCAGAATCAATTAATTGATTCTCCTCCTCAGAGATCCAAGCCAGAACAGTCTAAATCAGTCTCCCTTTTACACACTGAAGTAACCTGGGTGGTCTTAATAGCAGGAGCGTGAGAGGTTTTCTTTTTCCAGAGAGGCTCAGTGCAGGCCAGTCTTTCATCTGCTGGATCATTTAAGTAATCCTCCTCATCATAATATAGATTGGTCTTTCCTCCAATCTGGCCCAAATAGAGAACTTCCAGAGGCCTTGAGAGTTTGACTGTCTTATCCAGGCACTTATTTATATAGGTCAAGAAGTCTTCTACCTTCGACACTTGCTTGGGACGTTGCACAGAAACCTGAGTGGCAGGAATAGGAGGACTAGAGAAAGGGGTAGCTGGCTTCGGGATTATCACAGCATCATGAGGACTGGATGCTAATAATAGTGAGTCTGGAAGGCCATATCAGTAAAATGACTGGGCACTGAGGTTACTGGAACCAGGGAGACAGGAGAAAGAGTGGGCAGTCTGGTAGCTGGAGGATGACATATGAGAAGCAGCAATTTAAGAAGGACCGGACAATGGAATCACAGAAACCTGAGAAGTGATATGAGGCACACTGGAATCAGGAACCACAGGTACCTGGATGGTAGGAGGAGGAGGAGCAGGAGGACAGGATGGTGGAGTCATGAACACTTGAGTGGTAGTATCAGGTGGATTGGAAGTAGGAACCATTAGTACCTGAGTGGCAACAGCAGCAGGAGTACTTGGTGCTAGGCACACTAGACCTTGTTATCAGCAGCAGCAGCAGGGCTACCAGCAGGACACTGACTGCTGAGTGGCAGTAGAAGCAGGATCACTGGAAGTTGTAGTTACTCTGAATCTGAATGGCAGATGCAGCAGTAGGCAGACTAGAAGCTGATACTTTGTCTTCAGAAGATGTCAAAGGAACTGAGTAGGTGCAGAAGGAAGATATTATTCAGACATCAAGATGATGGCTATAGGCTGAGGAGGGTCCTGTACAGTACAGGAGATACACACCTCTGCAAAACCACACTAGCAGAGGGACTAAGGATGTAGGAAGAGCCCCCCACAATGTGTCAGCACAGGGGCAGGATCAGATGTCAATGTACTTGGAAACAGACAAGGAAACTTGAGTCTAGACAGGGCCGGATTTGCTATAAGGCAGAGTAGGAATCAATTCTTTTTTTTTTTTTTTTTTTTTATGATGGGGGTAATGTGAGATAACAGGTAGAAGGCAAGTACTGGAACAGAACTGGGATTGGGACTAGAAGCCAAGTACTAAAAGCCTGGAGCTTGAGGTTTGCTCGAGTGGAGATTGCTTGTCCCAAAGGGTTGAACCCCAAGGTTTAAGCAAAGTCAGGCAGTACAGGTCTAAAGCCAGATCAGGCACAGTATCCTTCACAAGTAACTGCTCCCTCCTAGAGGTTAGGCCCCTATATTTTGTAGCCACAAACAGAGTACTGGTAGTCCAGGCTAGGTAAAAAAAACAGCAGGCAGAGGCAGTATCAAACAAGCCAAAGTCAGGACAGGAATCAAATGTTCAGAGATGTAGAGATGGTGCAATGGTCACTGCAGGCAGCAACCAAACAGAAGTCAGCAAACAAGCTAATGTGTAGGGCAGACATCCAGCATAGACAGAAACAAGCCAGGGTCAAAGCCAGGGTATAACTCATGACTAGAAACCAGTGCTCAAGGAGGCAGGGTGAAATAGCTAACATGACTAAGTGGATCATGTAGGCCATGTGAATACAGCTGAACCAGGTACAAGGCTGCCACAGAGTCCTGCTGACCAAAGTCCCTCTAGTGGCCATGCTGGAAAGCACTGGATTTACAGTCAGAATATCCCTAGTTCAAGTCCAGGCAGAGCCTGATGTGGCTGTGATCTGCAGCAGGCATGTGATGTTAAATGCAAGCAAGTTCGTTGTTGTGATCGTCCATCACTGTCAACTTCCATAAAACTCTTATATACATGCTGCTGTAAATAGTTCCTTAAAGGGGAACTCTCACCTCAATAATGCAATCATAATGTTGCTAATGAGTTAATCTGTAATCCGTTTCTTTTTTATATTGAATGCACGATATCCAGAGATCTAACATTTTAAAAATGAGCCGGTGACGCGGGTTCAGGACAGGTTGTGGTAGAGCTCTGTACTGCAGCCTGTCAAACTTCATCTCTTCCCCTCCCCGAGTAGTGCTTTGTACTTGCCTCCTCTGATGATGGAGGCTTCCTCCATGTGAGCTAGAGCTCTCTCATTGGTAAGAGACCGCTCCAGCTCACATGGAGAAATCCTCCCTCACTGGAGGAGATGAGAACAAGGCATTGCTTTGGGAGGGGAAGAGACGAAGATTGACAGGCTGTGGCACAGAGCTGTCCTGCAGCCTGTCCTGAATTGACATCACCGGTTCATTTTTAAAATGTTAAATTTCAGGATATCCTGCATTAAATAAAAAAATCAAACAAACATAAAAACAGATTACAGATGAACTCAATAGGAACATTAAGATGAGGAGAACTTTTACAGAGGTGAGAGTTCCCTTTTAAATTACACTCAATTGTACTTGGCAGCTGTTTGTTTGCCATTACTGGCATCTTTACACTGAAGAGCTGACTTCCTCTTGTCTCCTCACGTGATCCCCAAAGTCCAAAAATTATAGTGTTTCATGTAAATTGAATAGAGCTGGTGCTTATTATGGCAAGAAAATCCTACAGGCGCCTATGAATTTTCATCATCTTCAGTTAGTCCTGAATGTCATGGGCATGGAGGTGGACATGACAATTGCTAGCTGGACCACTGAACACCTTAAACTCTGCTTACTGCACATGGTAATCTCAACTCTTGAAGGACCACAGCAATGTGCAATGTATTTCTTCACAAGTGCTGCGCTCCCATTTGATCATACCTGGGAACCTCTTGGTTGGGGCTGCCCAGAGGAGAGCCCTGTAGTGCCGATGAGGGGAGAGAAATGACGCAATTCGCCTCATAAAAGGGGATGGGGCTTAATCGCAAGTGAGGGGTGGGACTTGTAAAACACAAAAATAGCTAGAATAGACTGGGGTTGGAGGAGAAGAGGGCAGGAAGTGGGAGGAACAGGGTGGGATTGAGATTCTTCAGAAACTCCTCACATGCAGAGAATCAGACTCTGTCCCAGAGACCCAGTAATTCAGTGTCAAAATCAGAGTCTCTTGGGCAAATCCAGAGAGTTCCCAGCTATGCTTATGATCTTTAACCCTTTGAGTGTCAGAGGGGTAGCCAACGCATTGCTTTACAATGCATTGGTTACCTCTCTGGCACTCAAAGGTTTTAAAAGAAAGCTCATGCACGCTGCCTGCTTCAGTTAGTCAAGTGATACATGGCCAATGTCTAGGTTGTTAGAGTTTACGTTTCCTGTAACTGTTAGTGACTGAATGGACGCTTGGTTTGGTATTTGTGATTTGGACTCTTTAATACATAAACCCTGCTTCTGAGTGATAAATTGCCCCATTAGCATATACTGAAGTGCTCTAGGGGACCTCCTCCTACCTAGGGTGCAGATTATTATAGCCAACACGTACCAAACAGAAAGAAGAGTTATCATGTAGCACAGGACAGAGCATGGAACGCTACTTAGAATAGCATTTAATTAATAAATCTGTTATGTATTGGTAAACTGATGAGAACAGAAATTAGTATACCATAGATCTCCATGACAATCACGACCATTTACCCCATCCCCATACTTCTGAATCCATAAACTATATTCATACATTTGTTAATTAGACAGCTGGGATGATGCAATACTATAATCAATGCGCTTTGATTAATGTGTTAGCTTAACAGTTTTTTCCTTGTTTAGACAGTAGTTTATTAACTGTACAGCCTCCAGGACAGAGGTTACTAGAAGAGTAATATTCTGTATAATCTAGGAGCAGACTGTTTGTTAGGTGGATTCTCTCCAGCAGGGATCTTCCAGAAGTTCATGAGATTTTCTTTCTGCTTTATGTTCAGAAGAGAAAGGGAGCAAATCTGTGACCAACCAAATCACAATAAGAGACAAATACAAATTCCTGTTGATTTAAAGTGGTATTTTAACCCCTTGAATGCTTTAACCCTTTCAGTGCCCGAAGCAATACATTGGATACCTCTCTCCAGTGATCCATGCACAAAGATTCTACAACTGGAAATATCAGGAGCAGAAGTCACGAAGGTCACAAATGTCTGATTTGATTTATCTGGTCAGGAGGTGGTTAAAGCCGGAGAGGTCAATGCCTGCACAAATCACACTAATTCTGGTTTTAGATTGTATTTTATGAGAATTAATCAAGGCCTATTCCAGTGGGTGAGGGAAGGAAGCCCCACCACTTATGATTCTATGGTGGCTCTCTTAGAACGCTATATAGCTGTGAGAGAGCTAAAAACTACTACCCCATTCGCAATACACCAGGATCAAGGGCTCCAATGTGAACGAGGCCTAATTGTGTATAGATAGAACTTCTGAAACTTCACTTACCTTTTCAAGTGCACAACTAATACTTTTCTAAACAAACTTTTCCTCACAATACCCTGTTTCCAAGCCATAATTTCTCCATCAGACTCTGTCTCCACTGAACAAGAGTTCAAAATAATTAAGCCCTACACCTGACAATATTAATTGCATTCCTAACAACTCTTGACTTCTAGTCCTTGCACACAGGGTCCACATATCTTTAAACAACCTCAGCTGAATCAGCAGTACCTAATGCATTCACTCAGTTCTTCTCTTCTGTTCAAAAAGATGACTTGATTGCCATCTAGTGACTTAAAAGCACATTTTCTCTTAATTTGTTTCACAGAAGAATTTAACTAGGTAGATATTTACATGGGCATTTCAGAATGAATTGTGAAGGATTTGTTATTGAGAATGTCCTTCTGTGAAACAAATTAAGAGGAACTCTTTCCTATAGGGATAATTTTCTTTTAACATAATAACTTCCTTATTTAGGAGTATTTCATATGGTAGTCTTTTATATCTAGCTACGTATTTATGTATTTGTGTATATATTTATTTCCATTGTGTTTCCAGTTGAATTCATATTGTCATGCATTCTTATGTCTTCATTTATTCCTCACAATAAACTTCTACAAATGTGAAAGCCAATAGAGAAAGGACCCAACCATAGTCATGTACCGGTACTCCCATGTAATAGGGTCAGTTTGTGAAAAGTTACCTATCTATAAAATGCAAAAACATATAAATATATTTGACTGCTGTCCAAGGATACATATCTTGTTAAGTGTATTTATCCAATAAATTAAGATCCACTTACTCATATGGACACAGTTTTATTAACATTTTGATACTGATGAATGGAAAGCACCAAAGATGTGTGACATGGTCCAGTTGCACTTTACCTGGGCTGCGCTGAATGCCTCTTGGAATTCCATTGCTGGGGTAGTGACTGGTAATCTGTAGAGATGGGTGAACATTTTGGGGAATGATATCAGTGGAAGCTAATATTATGGTTTTATCAGGAATTTCCATACTAGGGCTGTTTACACCAACAGCTTCCATGCAGTCTTCATATCTTCATGCTTGGTCAGTTCTGTATGTTCTGGGCATACCTAAATAGAGCAGGCCAAGAAAGAAGATACTCTGAATGAAAAAAAAAACAAAAAAAAACTCAAACTTATCTCAACCAAAGCACAATGACATCCATTAGGTGTGTGTTGACCTGCATATGTGTAGCCTCATGTGTGTATGTGCATGTGAATGTTTGCATGTGTGTGTGTATTTGTGTGTGTCTGTGTGTCAGAAGTTTAAGGGGCACTACCACTTAAATTCAGCTTTGATGATTTTGAAAGCAGTTTTCAAAATCCCTATGT
Organism: Rhinophrynus dorsalis; assembly: GCA_037306005.1. Taxonomy (NCBI): domain Eukaryota; kingdom Metazoa; phylum Chordata; class Amphibia; order Anura; family Rhinophrynidae; genus Rhinophrynus; species Rhinophrynus dorsalis. The sequence continues at coordinate 84,861,765 of CM074724.1, read as the reverse complement.
GTTACATTAGTTATTTCTTATATACAAAGCCATTCTGAGGGCTATTTATTTTATTGCTTATGCTAATTAAGTTATGCCCTTCCTTCCTGCCTTTCCCTTCATTGTCTCCACTGCTCACCAACACTCAACCCTTTAAGTGCATTGTCCATCTAGCTAGTAAATTATATTTAAACTGGTATATAAATTTTCCAAATTAGTATATTAACTAAGTAAAATTCTGACCCCCATAAATCAGAGGTTGGTGTTTGGTGCAGCAGTATTTGAATAGTGCTGACATTCCCATCTATATGCATGGTGTGTGTGTACTGAGTAAAGATGAGGCTTCCCTCAAAATTAGCCACTAGCTAGGCGCTTGTCTATTTTTTGTAATAGAAATTATGGCTAGGCCTTACTGGAGTGTTTTAGGAATTTCTGGAAGTTACAAAGCTAGTGGAGTCTCCTTATGTAGTTACATAGTAAGCTAAGCTGAAACCACTTCAAAATGACCCACTATGTAAACAAATCAGTATTACATAATCCTTCCCAGATCAAATATGGGTAGTCTATGTACCAGAATTCACTGTTTAATTTACTAATGCATAGTATAACCCTTTATGTCCCTTTCAGATAGAATGTGTACATTATATTTGCATCTCTAGGCAAAGAACTCCAAAATTATACAGAATTTAAAGTAAAGAAACCCTTCCCCTCCTGAAATTGAAAAAAATGTTGAAGAGACTCTGCAGATGTCAGGATCTGGCAATATGTCTCCACACATAGAAATGTCGTATAGACCAATAGAATGTAGGGAATAAGGGAGCATCTGCAGACTGTCCACTGTGTCAGTCACTCACTACCACCACCCAATGACTTTTAGTTTTGTGAACTGGACACAGGCCATAGTGACTCACAGAACCTGAATTATCAGAGGCTGGTTTAACATTGTTGGGTTGATGGTTATGTTAGATATACTTAATGAGTGTAGACATGTCAAATGTGATCCCAGTTTTTTCCCCTCTTTCACAATGTTCTCTCAAACTGTTCATATTGCAGTTGCTGATAAGTGCACAGTCCCTCACTACTCCCAGAAAAATGTTCTAACATCCATGATTTTAGAGAAGTTTTATGGGTACTAGACAACATCTATCCAGGTGCACCTGAAGTGGTGGTGGTGTTTTGTGGTGCTGCTGCTGTGTCAGCTAGTAGGAACCAACACCACCACCACAAGTCTGGTATCCTTTTACAAGGTCGCACAAAAAAGAGTGTGCAACCAAATGACAAGGTTACCATGTCGCCATAATAAAAATGTCAATATGAGAATCTCGCACTGCATGACGGCACAAGATTGTCATGTCAGTTACTGAAATGTTGCATCAAATAGCACAGTGTTATAGGAGATTGAACTCCCTGGCAGTACCGTTTTAACCCTTTGCGGGCAATGACTATCCCATCATTCTGCCCCATCTCTAACTGTGAACATGACTCTTGTCCTCATGAGAGCAAACTCCCCAGCAAAGCTGTCATATTCACCAAAGAGGAATATGAGAAACATTGCATGAGCTGCAAGATGTGCTCTGTCCAATCAATCATTCTCGTTAAAGCTCCTGGGCAGCTGGTGAATATGACAGCTTTGCTGAGGACAAAATGAGGACAAGAGGCGTGTACACAGTTACAGCCAGGGCAGCATGATGGGATAATCATTGGCCGCAAAGGATTAAAACGATACTGCCAGGGAGTTTGTGCTCATGAGGACAAGAGTCATGTTCACAGTTAGAGCTGGGGCAGAATGATGGGATAGTCATTGCCTGCGAAGGGTTAAAACGGTACTGCAGGGGAGTTCACTCTCCTTCTATAACACTGTGCTGTTTGATGCAACATTTCAGTAACCAACACGATAATCTCATGCTGTCATGCAATGCATGATTCTCATGTCGACATTTTTATTATGGTGACATGGTAACCTTGTCATTTGGTTGCATGCTCTTTTGCGTGTGACCTTTTAAAAGTAAACCCACAAGTCTCATGTCATCTCTGTTACTGGTTCTACCACCACAGTTTGAGGGGATGATGATAATCTCAATCACACTCCCTTTCAACTATCAGTGTTGGATAGAGCAGGCTAATCCTGTGGCATCTGCTGCTCTGATAACTGATCAGCAGGAAGTAAAATAGCAAACAACATAATGTAACCGGTGGATGGATGATATATAATATTTCTGGCAGTGATTTATCACCACCTGGATATACTGGCAGGGAAATAATTCAGTTTTTAAAATAAATCTGCTTCAAGGCTTGCCTTGCTGCAATCAAGAATACAAACATTTTAATGGTTTACCCTGCTGCACGCCTGCAAGCATTTTTTTCAAAGCTTGCCTTGTGGAAAACCTATAAAAAATGTCTTCAAGACTTGCCTTGTTGTAATATTTTCAAGGGTTGTTTTTCTGTAAGCCTACCATCAATTATTTTCTAGGCTTGTCTTGTTGTAAGCCTGATATTTTTCTAAAAGATAATTAAAAAATAAAAAGGTTAAACATTGTGGGTGTGGAAGCTGGTAGTGTATGATTGATCATTATGAAAATTAAGCAATGCTAGACAAATTATATGTAATGTCATGCATGATTCCAATATAAGCTCTCATTATTATTTGTTGAGAATTCATCAGCTTTTATAACACTGGTCCCATCTGTCATAGATGACGGCAATTGTGAAAATCCCTCCTTCTCAACCTCCTCCTCAATTCTTGCTGTTACTACTACCTGTATGTTATACATCTTTTGTTATTTCCACTTCTGCTACATGATGCTTAGAAGATTTTAGATGATGACTGATTTTTAAAAACATAAGTCTACAAACACTGCGGCTGGATAGTCCTAGGACCATTAATGATATAAGCAGCTGCTCTAGAAACCTACTGTGACTGTGCTTGTACTGGTGGACAGTAAAGGGATTCCATAGCAGGACTCGGCAGTGCATAACAAACTGTTTTGTTTGTAAGTTCTTAGCTGGGTCATTGTTTCAGCCTAGAACATAGATATCTTGCAAGTAGTCTGAACCATCTTACCTGTAGTGGGGCACTCCTTGGAAATAGATAGTATTCATGTGTATCAGTTATGAACCCATATTCAGGGAGCAAGTCCCATAGAGATGCTCCAGTGCCACCACCATAAATTATAGACTGCCCTCTTGAGATAATATTTATCGACTTCTGTGATGATGGTAACATATTGTGAAATATGTTGTGATGTTTTTGTTGTTGCTGATGCTGCTGAGGGTGTAAACTCTTTGTATGTTTTCTAGTAGTTTTTTGTCCCTACCATTCTTTCTCTTTCATCTTCCACAATGCTTGTGAAGATTTCTTTATATTATTTCACTGAATCCGATTCCGGCTGTGAATACTTTTTCTCACACCTCAGCATAAATTCAGAAATTAACTGATCAAAGCAGGGGTCCAGCAATTTAACAAGAATGCATTACTCTTTACTTTTAATGGAGATTATGTGACGATCCTGTATGCAGCATTCTAATGTCATTTACCAGCTGGTTCATGTCTGTGCCGTCATTATTGTAAAAGTCATTGGCCATGCTCTTCATCGTTTTCTGTGGTAGAATTATTAGTGAAAGTATAAAGCTGATTCCTGCTCTGGCACAACTAACAAGCAAGGTGGCCTTCTGAAAAGGTTTTAGAAGCTCACATAAGTCACATGTTGGCTGCCATTGACCAGGCGACAAGTAAACCCCCTCCAAAGTCTTCCTGTGTTGCACTCTATATTCCCTAATGACCGTATTTTGTTCATACAAATGCATCAGCATATACAATGTGTAATTCCATATGGTAGGAACTTCCATTTTTTATATATTTCAAAATAGAACATATACATGTGCATGTGGATTTACATTCCAATACACATATAGCTGTATAATGACGAGCCACAGATGTCCTCTATATTCAAACCATTCAACTGAAATATTTGAAAACTAAACCCTACGGTAGTGCTATAGTGATCTTTAGTAATATGTAATCTGTGGATATTATCAAAGTTATCTCTTAACAACGATTTAGCTAATGCACTAATACTTCAAAAAAATAATTGAAAAAGCCCAAACTATGCAAAAAAACAAAACTAGAAAGAGTAAATAAAAATCCGATATTTGAAACAATGTGATAAAAATCATTCTTCTTTTTCTTCCTTTGTCTTGAAGCACTTTCATGTCTTCCAACACACTTCTGGATGACTTGGTGCTTCCATGGCTGGAATGCATGGCAGTGCTTCAAGGCATTTCGTTGTATTATATGAAATATTATGAAAAGGGAGAGAACAGAAACAGTCACTGAAATAGTGTGCGTGTGTGTGGGAGGGAATACCGTAAAATCTCAGATATAGTAAGCACCTGTGTATAATGCCATTTTCGCACTGCTTTCCTCCACTCCGCTTAGCCATGGCTGCCTCTCCCTCTCCGTAGTCTAATTTCAGCATCCTGACATGGTCCCAGCAGGTGGCATGCTTGCATCCTCTGCCCTCTTCCAGCATTGCCCTGTCAGGACCTCTTCTGCCTAGCCAAAGGAAGTGTCTTGTGAGGACCCCAAGGTCCTCACAGAACAATACCATAGATCCAATGTGCATGCGGAAGTTGTCATTTTTTTCTTTATTATTTTTTCCCATGTGTAATATGTACCCCCCACTTCACATAAGGTCAAGAGGGGCAAAATTGTGAGTATTATACACAAGATTTTACATTATATACAATAATGTGTGTTGTAATGATTTGCAAAATCCCTGAGAAAATGTTTTTTTACACAAAGTGAATTGGGTATGTATTAGTGTTTTCAAATATATGTGTTGTATTATATATACTTATATACCATTAAATTGAGGCAGGTTTTTAAGTTAGTCCAAGTATATTCTGAGTTTTCCAATGAGCTACCACCCTTTCATATTAAAGTAAAGACTAGGAGTGGGGTGAAAATTGGGAAACATTTCCTGCATGACTGTTCGCGAAAACTTGCAGATTTTTCACTTTTTTCTTAAAAGTTTTCTCCTTTTCACCTATGAAAAATGTTCCTCCTTTTCGCCTATTTAAACAAATTTTTCACCTATTATTTCCCATAGATACCACATTTTCCACTGGATTATTACTTCTTCTGAGGGCTGTAATTTAGAAATAAGTGGCTAAAGTCAAAGTTGTGAATCCTACAGCAACATATACCTTGAAAAATGTGTTAGCATGCAGAGTGCACTTGTCCTTTGCCCACAACACTAACTTCCTGCTTAACCCCTTAAGGACCCATGAAGGTCCTGCACCATCATGGGTTGTTATACCCTTAACGACCCATGACGGGCCAGGACCATTATGGCTTAAATGATAGCAGCGTGCCTCCGTGCACACTGCTATCATTAATTCCAGGCTGAGACTGAGCGCTCCGAGACTGGGGCATTCAGTCTCAGCCCTTTCTGCTTGTGCCAGTTCATGTGATCGCCGTAGCAGCGATCACATGTACCGGCATAGTGACAGACAGAGGCAGCATGCAAAGCATGCTGTCTGTGCCTGTCTCGTCTGCCTCTGTCTCCCTTGCTATCAAAGTAAGGGAGAAAGAAGTAGACGGGAGACACCTAGTGGTAAAAGCAAAAACAGCAGCTGGGGGTATTAACCCCTTCACTGCTGGTGCAGGAGGCTGGCTAAATGCAGGTCAATTTTTGTCCTGTAATTATACACTTTTTTTTTTTAAATAAAAAAAACACAACACACTTTTTTTTTACAAAAAAAAATTTTTATTTAAAAAAAAATATATATAACTAAACAATATTGCAAGTGTGATTGTTGTGGAGCCATGTAATACACTTATATACACCACCAAATGGCAGGTATAAAAAAGTGTCAAAATAGGGTGGGAAAAAGGGACATGGGGATTTTCACCCAGGGGGGACAGTGGCCACTTTAAACTGAGCATTTTGTAGGTATGACTGACTGGTCATACTTTTCATGCAGTCTCCATAAAAATGTAACCCTTTGTGACCAATTGATCCCAAGAGAAAAATCAAAAATGGTGTTTTTTTACTTTTTTTTTACATTTTTTTTCAATTTTCATAAAGTAAATGGTGGGTTATCTATATAAGTGGGGTATCAAAAGAAGCCCTATTTGTGCGTAGAAAAACAGTATATAATTTATGGGGGTGGAATAAAAGCCTAAGAGGGAAAACACTGTTGAACAAAGTCATAGTCAAAAAGGTCAGAATTGCTCCGGTCCTTAAGGGAAAACGACCTCAGATGTATCCGGTCCTTAAGGGGTTAAGTAACACTGGCACATATTCATGAAGATGTCAAGTAATAAAAAAAAATAATGTACAACCTACAATGTGGCAGATTTGTATTGAAGTGGTGATGGTGGAGGGGACTGGCATGGTGTGATTTGTTTTTGTATATACAGCAGTTTTTACCATTGCCATGATTGTGTCAAATCTCTATCCTCCTTCTCAGATTATTGACACATTACTTATCAGTCATAGCAGTGGTCCCAAGTGGGGTAGGTGGTGGCAACCCATCTTCAAATCCCTCCTCCACCTCCTCGTCTGTGCTGCTGTTAATATATTTGTCTTGGCTTTGTCTGTCATGTGTGGTTTCTGCTACCTGATACACAGATGGTATGAGATGTTGGTTAATTTTTAAGAATGTTAGTTTCCCAACATTGCTTCTTGACAGCTGTGTCCTGCAGTCACTGACAATGTAACCAGCTGCACTGAAAACCCTCTCAGACTCAACACTTGCTGGAGGACAACTGAGGGCTTCCACTGCAGTACATGTCAATGCTGGTCACACACACTGCTTTGTTTGGCAGTAGACCATGGGGTAATTGTTTCTAAAATGAAGCTATACTTCAAGTATGCAGAAACCATCTCACATGCAATGGGGCTACTTCTAGGAATTACAAAGTGTTAATGTGTGTCAGTTACCAACCCATACTCAGGGAGCAAGTCCCAAAGAGATGTGCTGCCACCACCACCACCATCAATGTTGGGTTTTTGCCTCCCCTGCTGAGACCCATGAATTGCCCTGTGTTCCAAATGGGATATTCTGGTTGATCATGTAGCTGCTTCTGCTGGTTGAAGTGCTTTGCTGCCTTCCTTTTCATTATACTGCTTAGATGTTTGTTGTGCCCTCACTTTCTCCCTCTCATCCTCTACAATGCAGCCCTCCACTCGATCAATAAGCATGTCTTGATATTCCTTGACAGAATCTGATTCCTCAGAGAGTTGCTGTTGATCATCATGACTCCTTGTGACAAACTGCTGATAGCCCTTTGGCAGAAATTCTGAAATTTTGTGTTTGAAGCAGGGGTCCAGCAAAGTGGTAAGAATGTATTCCTCATTACTTTTAATGGACACTATAAGAGGATCTTGATCAAAGCACGCTAACATATCCTTTACCAGCTGATGCATGTCTGTGTTGTCATTATAGTAAGAATCCTCAGCCATGCTCCTCATGTTTTCTGCAATAAAAATATCAGTAATAGAATATCACTAATTCCTGCCCCAATGCGACTCACCAGCATGGTTGCCTCCTCAAAGGGTTTCAGCAGCTCACATACAAATGAGAACCGCACTCCAAACGTAGTAGATAAAACCAGTACAGATCTTTATTACAGAATATCAGGACAGACGTTACACATGCCGCAATAGTCTCACACGTTTCACACCTGGGTGTTTAATCATAGACTAAAGAAGCTCCCATCATTCCAAACCTTTAAAGAGAGGGGTAACACTCCATCATTAGAATAACCAATGATGAATCAAAGCTGTTAAATTTCAACAAGGGTAAATATTAACCTATTAATATACCCAAACAATCCAGTATATACCTCAAATTAAAAGGACCAATGGATTAATTTCAATAAAAAAAATACAATTACAATGAAACAATTTTAAGAAATGTATATAGCGAGATTGTTATTCTTATTATATCAATCAATGTGAGGCCATCCCTTATTAAATTTGTAAAATGAGTCATTAATAACAAATAATGAATGGATTTAAATGGTGGATATTCCTAAGTTTGCACATAATAATATTCATCAGTTTACTAATGATCTTTATTTTAACCCCCTGGGTGCCAGAGGGGCGCGCAACGCACTTCAAAGCGATGCGGTGCGCACCCCTACAGCATCCAAAGGGTCAAAAACCACTCATATTGACATATAAAGCCAATATTATATTCTGCGCACAACAAACACTCAAACCTAAGTTAAGAGTTCACCCGTGATTAACTCAGGAGAGTTACGCTGAATTTTAACATAACAAGATAAATAATCCCAAGGATTGTAATGATGGGGTGTTACCCCTCTCTTTAAAGGTTTGGAATGATGGGAGCTTCTTTAGTCTATGATTAAACACCCAGGTGTGAAACGTGTGAGACTATTGCGGCATGTGTAACGTCTGTCCTGAAATTCTGTAATAAAGATCTGTACTGGTTTTATCTACTACGTTTGGAGTGCGGTTCTCAATTGTTTGTTTAGAGATTGTGTGGGGGGGAAGGACCCCTAGAACCAGCACCACGAAGAAGAGGCCAGAAGGCGGTGAGTGATTGCTTTCTTGAAACATTGTATTCATATGGAAATTCTTTAGTAGCAGTGCCACTGATTCTTTTGACTGTTTTCAGCAGCTCACATACATCGCACATTAGTTGCCATTGGCCAAAGGGGCTCCTTCCAAAGTTTTCCAGTTTTGCATGGTGTACTCGCTAATGTTCTTATTCTGCTCATACAAATGCTCTAGCATGTACATTGCGGAATTCACCTGCTCTAGCTTACTTAGAATATCTACAGCTTTGTGGGACTGTCTCTTAAAACAAGGTGGCTTGACGATGGTATGGTCTATCCCATAGTATGGGCTATCAACATTTGAATGCGACTTCTTGTCGTCTTCAGTGTTCTTTTTATATGGTTCTTTATTTGTACTTGCACTGGTGGTGCTGGAATTTTTAGCTGGGACTGCATCATCCCTTGGAGTAGAGGGATCATAATCATTTATTGCACATGCTGCAGCAACCATTGCTGCAGTCAGTTTTTGAACTACTACTTTACTCTTACATCCCTGCAATGCTCCAACCTTCCCCCTCCCCTTGCCCCTTGTGCGTTTGCAGGACGTTACTCAACTACTCTGTGTGTTTTTTACTCTACAGCACACAAAACAACTGATGAAGTATGATGTCTTGCCTTAGCCCAGTCAGCTTTCTGTCACCTAATATATTTAGTTCTTTGTTATTTCTTTATTCTTTTAAATTTATTTTATTATTTTTTAATTTTTTTTTTTTTTACGTTGTCCACCCTGTTGTCTTATCACAGTCTGAACAAAAAAATTATAACTGAAAAACAAAATCAACAACTTCTTTCCCCAGACTTCCCCACCGAGCACAGAGACAATAACAGTAAGATCAGCAAGCAACTAGGTCCCCAGCTGCCTGTGTCTTGCCAGTCAGTCACATGGAATTTTAGAGTATTTGGGGCCAACCTCCTTCCTCTCTTATACTCCCCAGAGTACCCCACTGACTCTACTAATACAGAGAACAAATGTCCTACCTAAAAGATTCCCTAAACTAAACTTCAATTCCCCTATCTTCTCTAGCTCAAACAAGGTGCTGCTCTCTCCTCTCACAAACACAGAATGGCTGCTGTGAGAGCCTGGCAGCCTTTTATATGTCTGTAGAAAACTAGAGAAAAGTTTTGTGTGGTGGAGAAAAAATTTTCTTCCCATTGATTTCAATGCACAATGAGCTAGGTGAAAAAAGTGGGAAAAAGCAGAAAAATTGCACTTTTCACAGGAAATTATTCACCAAGTGAAAAGTGCCATTTTTTTGCCGATTTCAGTTTGAGGCGAAATTTTTCGTTCATCCCTAGTAGAGACAGCAAGGTAACAAGGACATGCTCAGGTATCTAGCTCTAGTAATTACTCAGTCATTGTGATGTCCATTTTAACCTCTTAAGGACCGGGAAAATCTGAGGTAGTTTTCCCTTAAGGACTGGAGCAATTCTGACCTTTTTGACTATGTCTTTGTTCAACAGTGTTTTCCCTCTTAGGCTTTTATTCCACCCCCATAAATTATATACTGTATTTTTAAGCACAAATAGGGCTTTCATTTGATACCCTATTTATATGGATAACCCACCATTCACTTTATTAAAATTAAAAAAAAAAGGTAAAAAAATGTAAAAAAAAACAAAAAAACATTTTTGATTTTTCTCTTGGGATCAGTTGGCCACAAAGGGTTACATTTTTATGGAGACTGCATGAAAAGTATGACCGGTCAGTCATACCTACAAAATGCGCAGTTTAAAGTGGCCACTGTCCCCCCTGGGTGAAAATCCCCATGTCCCTTTTTCCCACCCTATTTTGACACTTTTTTGTCCCTGGCATTTGGTGGTGTATATAAGTGTATTACATGGCTCCACAACAATCACACTTGAAATATTGTTTAATCATATATATTTTTTTTAAATAAAAAAATGTTTAAAAAAAAAAAAAAAAAAAAAGTGTATCATTGCAGGTCAAAAATTGACCTGCATTTAGCCAGCCTTCTGCACCAGCAGTGAAGGGGTTAATACCCCCAACTGCTGTATTTTTTTTAACCACTAAGTGTCTCCCGTCTACTTCTGTCTCCCTTACTTTGAGAGCAAGGGAGACAGAGGCAGACGAGACAGGCACAGACAGCATGTCTGTCACTATGCCGGTACATGTGATCGCTGATACAGCGATCGCATGAACCGGAAGAAGCAAGAAGGGCTGAGACTGAATGCCCCGGTCTCGGAGTGCTCAGTCTCAGCCTGGAATTAATGATAATCATTTAAGCCATGGCGGTCCTGGACCGCCATGGGTCGTTAAGGGTATAACAACCCATGACGGTGCAGGACCGTCATGGGTCCTTAAGGGGTTAAGATATCAATGGGGCAGCTAGTTATGTTTTTTTTTCTACAATATAAACCATTGCTAGCACTGTAAGACCAGCTAAAATGTGCACAGATTTTGTTGGAGATATTTAGCATTTCTCTAAGGGTTTTGGATTCTGAGAGAATTTGAATAACAACTAGATTTAGGACATAGGTAGAGCAGGGTACATGTACTATTGCAAGGCAACGATTATGTTGGTGCCATTATCAGCAGACACAAAGCCAGCTTTCAAGCAGAGAAGAACAAGTTGTTAGTGTATCTCCTGCTGCAATTTATGTAAAGCATGTACAGATTTGTGGGTTTGTATCTCAACGCTCTGCATGCACAAAGTGTCATGACTATAGTATGGGCTATACTGCTACTGGCAGTGACTTGCAGATGCTTTAAGCTGTTGCCCACTGATGGAAAATTTACCCAGTAAGCGGTGACAGTCTTATACTCTGTACTCTTGCCACTTCTTCACTTATCTGTGTTCAGAGGAATTTTCTTGCCATTTATGTTTCTATCCCTTTGCCCATCATGCTAACCACCTGCTTGTTCAACTGTGGCACAGCCATATATGTAAAACAATTGTGATTTTGTGACATCAATTCTTTAAAACTTCTGTTTGCAACAAAAGAATAGGGCAGCATGTCAACCGCCAATTTTTGGAAACTTTGCTATTCCACAGACTTACTTTTGGATTATTTTTGTGGTAATTATGACTTCTTTCTAAGTAATTATGTGTTGGAGACACATAGGAGAAGAAATATATAACTTAATTGCTTTATCAACATGATATGTAGCACTGGAGATGGTAGTGGTAGCAAGCTTGGGCACTGGATTGTGACTTAAGTATCTCTAAGTGGTTTCTGAGGGGGTTGGTGTTGCAATAGTACTAGCAGTATATGTTAGTTACACTGCAGAATCTTTCATCATATCTAAGACTGTAATGGCTGTAATGACCTGTGTTTCTGCTTAGTCAACAAAAGTGAATGTGATTGGGTGGTGGCTGGACTTGGAAGCAGTATCACTGATGATAATGATGACACCATTGACTGAGATGAAGACTTTCACTTTAACTGTCCTTTCACACTTCTCCACCTAGAGAACATCTGACTAAACAAATACTCTTCTCAGGAATATACTTTCCTTTTGACAAGACATAGAGGAACACCCTAAAACTGACTCAATGTCCTCTTATTGGCACAAGCAACATTAAAGGGAGGAATTCTGGAGTATGTAGGTTAGAAAAGTGTAGGAACGAGTAGGGACAAGAATAATGACGATTCTAGCTCCTGATTTAGAGTGGAATCACCGTCATTCATTCACCCCCTATCTTCAATTAATCCTCTATGTCGTTCATAGAAGCAGATATGACAGATGACAGTTGCTGGCAGTTTTTTCAAACGGAAGCAGAGAGAATACATGAGCCTACTTAATCCTTTAACCTTTTGAGTGTCGGAAAGGCATCCATTGCATTGTGCTGCAATGCACTAGATACATCTCTGAAACTCAAAGGGTTAAGGATCAGTGATGTGTCAAAGCATTGAGAAGACAGTCCCAGATTTTAAAGGGATAGTAATACTTAAAATGTAAAAACAAGAGTAAAACAAGAGTACTCCCACTGCTGAAAGGTATTTCATTCAAAAGTTATTAATTTTCAAAGTTGAATTTTTTAGGTGTAATATCACAGTGGCCTGATATTGTACAGTGGCACTGTTGCTACACCATACTATGGAGATTTATGGTCCCAGGACCAGAGATGCCCATAGGATCGTGTAGCAACAGCGCCACTGTACAATATATTTTTTTACATTTTAAGTATTACTATCCCTTTAAATGTGTGTCCTGGAATTAAGTCTGCAGTGTTCTAAACATTTGAAGGCGATCTGCCCATTGCCTACTGGGACAGTGACAGGAAGTGATATTTCTGCTAGACTACAAGAAAATGGCTTCCATACAGAGCACTAAACACTAGAGAGAGAACTGAGAACTGATTCTTACGTCAATCAGGAGCTGCAGTGCAATTTAGTTGTAGTGTAATGCTAGTCTAAGGTTTGGGTGTTATGTACATTATCTTGTAGCCTGCCACAGGCATCACTTTCTGTCCCAGCAGTCAATGGGAACTTCTCCCTCTAGTGTTTAGAACCCTGTAGTGTGCTCTTCTCTCTCTGTAGTGTCCCTGAATAGCAGAAATGAAATGTGGTCACCTTGAAGTAAAATTATTAAGTGACCAGGCTTACCCATGACTACTGCTGAGTGATTTGTATTATGGAGTTAAAGGAAAACTAACATGTAAAAAGGAACTGGGGTTATAGTTACCCATGCTGGATCCTGTTAAGATTCCCAATTTGTTTTCTGATGCCTAAAATCTCCTCTTTCATATGCTGTGAGGGCACTCCCCTTTCAGGGCTCCCATTATCATAGTAAACTTGATATGGTGTCTCAGAAGTGATTGCCCTGTATTGTCTTTAAATGGACTGAGATATGGTAACAGTCTTTGTGAATAGAACAGAGGGGGATAATCTCAATACATTAACAGTATTATCTCTGCACAGACAATTAACCAAAATGTATCTATATAGAATAGGATAGCATAGTCTACACATGCACTAAAAATGCAAGTTTAGGGTTACATTTTAGGGATCTAATATTAAATAAGCACATGTTACAGATACTAGCTGGAAGTACATCATATTAAAATTATATTTCCCAATTTAATTTTTAGTGCCCCTTTAACTCATTAATGTTGCTGTATCTCAATCTGCTGACTAGTTAGGGATGTTGGAAATTGTCGTCCACAACAGCTGGAAGTCCAGAAATTCAGACTATGTTTGCTTTAGTCCTTTTTCACCCAACGAAAGTGTCACAACAAAAAACATCACAGTGCATAGTCACCAGAAATTATTAAGTTCTACATGGCAACTTATGGGGTTACTGTGCAGGCCATTCATGCAGGTGATTTAATCATTGTGGTGTTGTTTGCAATTATCCACTGAAAGGCTGGACCATGTGGGCTCTACCAATCAAATAATGCTGATGCTAGTGTGAGCTGGCTGACTGTCTTAAAGGAGTATTAACCACTAGAAATAATAAACCCTACCCCGAGAAATTAACTTACAATCAGTCCTGGATGTCATGTACATATGGACAGACATGAGAGTTGCAAGCAGTCTTTTCAAATGGAACAGGCAGGGTGCATGAGCCTACTTAACCCGTTATTGACCAGAGGTATGTGCAATGCCCATCTGGTTCTTAAAGGTTTAAGATAATTATAGACAATGCAGAGTTTATGTCCTGTGGTCCTGCAAGCACTGCCATGTCCACCTCCATGGACGTGACATCCAAGACTGAGTGAAGATGTTATCTCTTGAACAAAGGCACAAGGGCAAAATTCTCAAGAGGTGTTGGTATTTTCTGACCATGTAAGGTAGGTGGGGTAGGGGTGGGTGAAAATTCAGAATAATTTCCTGCATGACTTTTCGTGAAAAACAACTCTTTCACTTTTTTCACTAAAGTTTTTGCCCATAGACAATACATAAAAGTTTCTCCTTTTCACCACTGTCAATACATTCTTTGCTTATGTTTTCTATGACTGCAACATTCCGCACCACAATATTACTTCTTCTGAGGGCTGAAATAGAGAAATAAATAGCTGAAAGTAAAAGCTGTGAGTCCTACAACAACATATACCTTGAAAAGGTTGTTAGCAGGCTGAGTGCCTTTGTCCTTTGCCCACAACACTAACTTCCTTATTATGTGATATTGGCAAAACCATCCTTGAAAAATAACTCCTGCTTGAGATATTCTAGCAGGTTGCAACATATGACATCAGTTCTTTAAAACCTCTGTTTTCAATAAAAGAAAAGAGCAGCATATCAGCAACCAACATTTTGGCAAGGTTACTATCTATAGGCAGAAAAAAATGCATTATTTTCGTGTAGGTTGTGACTACTTTCTAAGAACTTAGAAAGTGTAAGATGGCAGTACATAGTAGAAGAAATATGTAACTATATTGCTGTTATGACATGACTTGTGGAGGTGGTGGGGGTGGTGGCGATATGTGTAGGCATTCTATGATCCTTGTCATCTCCAAAAAAAAACTCAGATTCATACTTGGCAC
The DNA here is from genome assembly GCA_037306005.1 of Rhinophrynus dorsalis. NCBI lineage: Eukaryota > Metazoa > Chordata > Amphibia > Anura > Rhinophrynidae > Rhinophrynus > Rhinophrynus dorsalis. The sequence continues at coordinate 84,846,747 of CM074724.1, read as the reverse complement.
ACTCTCTGACACATCAACAACATTTCAATTATGTGCCCCAGAGCCCCAGGAACATGTAGGAGTACTTCTGCTGCTACTAGTAATGGCAACTTGGACCTATTGAAGGTGTGTCTCCCAGTTGGACCTGTGGTTATGCTTCAGGTGGGAACTCATTGTGGAGATGCCTAGGTGAGATTCTGTTTTCCTCCTGCTCACACGCTTCTTACAAAGACAACAGATAGCAACATGCTTAGCTTTTGGATCCTGAGTGAAGTGTCTCCACATATCGACTCCATACACTGTGGGTTTAATGGGAGGCTACTACTACTACAGGGGCTAGATGTTTCTGAAATTGTACTACTACTGTCAACAGCAGCAGAGGCACTCATCATAGCTAAGGCTGTGGATGCTGATAACCTGTGTCATTGCTGGTTACTCAACAATATTGGTGAGAGTGTGTGTGTGTGTGGCTGTGGGGACTTGGTCTTGGAATTGGTGATGATGCTGATGATGACTGGCAAGATATCTTTGTATTTTTTACGGCTTGTCCAGGGTCAGATTTTCCAAATATTTTCTCAAATAGTTTACAAACGTGCACAATGCTCCTATTCAGTGGTGAAAGACAGAGCATTTGCTTTTCTGCTAACTTTCTCGCCATGTCATCATCTCTCTCACTCTCAACTTCATCTGTATCTGAAGAAGATGAGGATGCTGGAGGGATATATTCTAGATCTACATCATCATCATCAGTCATTAGGTCATCGTCAGCATTACCTGCCTCTTCTCCCCTACTACTTTTATACTCTTCTAGTCTTTTAGAGGTCTCAAACAATTTCTTTTTACTTTTCCCCCTTGTAAGAACGTTTTATGCTTGTTTGTCTCACTGTCTGATGTAGCTTTCTACTCTCACAAACACAGAAAGGCATGATGTGAGAGCCTGACAGCCTTTTATATGTCTGTGGGAAAAGAAGAGATAATTGTCCTGTGTTGGGGAGAAATTCCATCTTTCCATTAATTTCAATGCAAAGAGCTAGGAGAAGAAAAGCAGGAAAACACTTTTCACGAACATTTTCCCACTTGGTGAAAAGTGGCATTTTTCTCCAGTTTTTCATTGAGGCAAAAACTCTTACCCATCCCTACAGTAGAGTTATTAGTTAGCGGTATTACTTATCCTTTAAAGTGTGCGCCTCACCCTGCATTTAGCATATGGGGGTCAGTAAGCAGGACACAGGCAATGCCACTTAGTATGTCCATGTGAACAAGGCCTGATAATGTTATGGAAGCCCCCTCTAGCACTCAAAGGGTTAAAAAGTGAAACTAGTAGTATTTTATCTGGACAAGGATTAGACATGGCAGTTTCACTGCAGATAAGCAGTGAGTCATAAAGCACAGTGAAGGAAAGGCTTTGTAAATCTTATGCTATGAGTAGAGTTCAGCACTCACAGCCTGTAAATTAAAATAAGCTGTCTGCACCTTCTCTAGTCCGTGCTATATTAATTTTCTTTTGACAATCTATGGATTTTTAAATAAACATTAGCAACAAAAATGAAATAAAGCTATATACACTGCACTTAGTGGTAGCTCCAGTGCTTTTTAGCTGGTGTAGATCTCAACATAAAATGATATAGATATGTGTGAGCTTGGATCAAGTAACTAATACTAGAAAACAAATAAAACAATTGATAACTGTAGCAAAATACAACGACATGCAGTATCTCACCAGTAAGAACAGTAATTAAGATCTAGATTCTATTATTTTTGATAATTACATTGGGAATAGGAAACCGCGAAACTGATGGAAATAGGAAATCTACCCTTATTGTGCATATAGTATCCCATTTAAATAGGTTGAACACCACAACTATATACATAGGTGCAGTAATAAAAAAAAAAACAATTGAAAGTAGTAATGAACACCACTTTTTCCCAATTAAGAGCCTCCCCGGCCTATAGTCCAAAGTAATATCTGCAATGGTGATATCTGGCATTCAAGGGGTTAAAAAAAGTGGACCTTTCACATGATTAAAAAAGCTCTGCAGAGCATAGTTACATTAGCGATATAGACAGATTTATACTTCAAAATAAAACAAATTGCTTCATTAACAAAAAAATCACCTTTTAACTAGGCAGGCACCAGGGAACAGCGCAGACATCCTGTAGAGTCAGCATCTCTGCGTCTGTGCTGTCTGTCCCCTTCAAATCCAGGAATGGTGGTTGACTGCCACTGTACCATATGGTACGGGAAGGGACTGACAGTGCAGGTGCAGAGAGCACTTCCTGTAAGATCCCTGCCGGTGCCTGCCTGGTTAAAAGGTGATTTTTTCATTAATGAAGCAATTTGTTTTATTTTGAAGCATAAATCTATCTATATTGCTAATGTAACTATGCTCTGCAGAGCTTTTTTAATCATTTCTATAATAGGTGGGTAAACCCTAATAAGGTCACTCAGTCATATTCTACTATTAAGCAACCTAAGTCTCTCCTTATGTTGAGGACCACAACTCCCATCATCATCATCCTCATCCCAGGATATTGAAGTTTATATTTCCCTATCCCTATTTCATTGTTAATGCTGGTATTCCTTTACAAATACATATACTGTCAAAAGAAAAATCATATCAAAGACTGTGGTAGGAGGACTGGCAATTGCACACCCTTGAGTCTGCTGAGATCAGTAATTGGGAAGAGAATGGAATGGTATTGAATGAAAGATTTGTTGCATTGTAGTGTTGTTGTTAATGTACACTGTATCTTCCAGTATTCACATTTCTAGAGCAAAATGCTGAATAATATACAAGCCCTGGTAAGATAGCAAAATATTAAAAATTATTGGACCAAATTGTTATTTTATATTGTGTGAAAACATGTCAGAATTTTTTTCTTTGTCTGAATGATAGAACAGTGGGGTGAACAAATCTGCCTCACAACTCCACTGTTATCCTCCAACTCCAGCAACCACACATCAGGGTATGCACTGTAGCAGGTGAGCTCAAACCTGTCCTCAGATCCCCCTCACCCCAACAGTGCAAGTGTCCAGGACCACAGGTGAATCAGTTAGTGGTTCAGTCATTCTAAAGGATCTGTCTGAGTTAATGACATTCACTTGTGTTTAATTGAGGAGATCCTGAAAACATGTGCTGTTGGGGGGACCTCATGATCATACCTGGGAACTCTCAGGGTTTGACCCTGAGACTCAGGGTTTGGAACCAAGTCTCAGGGTCTCAGGGTGAAGGGCCAAATTCTCAGGGTGAGCAAATCCAGTGTGTCCTCCTATATGATTTACACCAATTTACTGCTTATTTATTGTCCAAATCCATGACATTCCTACCAGAAAGGCAGGAGGACAAGTTCTGCTTGCCTTATGAATGTATAAGAAGTTATATCTCAGAACTGTAGCATGTGAAAGGTTCCTTAAAAATTGATTGGATTATCTCTAGTTTAGAGCAAACATTGACATAGCACACAGAATCTGCTTTCTTGTGGGCGTTAAGGGTTAATATTTCAAATATCTCAGGGTGAGCTTGTTTCAAAAGTTCCCAGGTATGCTCATGATTCGTTTGAGATTCTATCTCTACTGGAGTATATGATTGCTATAGTACATTATGAGCATGTGATTGCATACCGTTACACACAATTTACCATCATTAATCCCTTCAGTGCCAGAGGCTTAGGGAATGCTCTGTACCCTGCAGGCCAGACAGCATTTTTGCTATTCCATTGTTTAGGTGTGATTTTTGCTGGTAGCATTCTAGTCATACATGGAAAACTATATATTATTGTTTTCAGAACAAATCCAGCTTTTTTCCAAACGGGTGTCCAATGCATTGCAAAGCATTGTGTTGGAATTCCTTCTGTCAGTTAATTTATTTTTAAATGTATTTAACCTTTGGAGTGCCAGAGAGGTAATCAATGCATTGGATCATGACCTCTCCTGAAGTCAACCCAGTTATTGATCTCCCAGGCAATTAAGCAAAAATTTCTCACTGGAATTTTCACGAAAAAAACAACAATTTGCCTTTTTTTTGTTAATCTTCCCACCCATAGATAGCACATAACATTTCCTCATTTTCATCACTGCTAATAAATTTCCCACAAGAACTTTGCCATTTTCACTTATGTTTTCTATGACAGCAAGATTTTCTGCCACAATATTTCTTCTGAGGGCTGAAGTGGAGAAATAAATAGTCAAACGTAAAAGCTGTGCGTCCTGCAGCAACATATGTCTTCAAAAAACTGTTAGCAGGCTGAGTGCCTTTGTCCTTTGCCCACAACACTAGCTTCTTGTTTAAGTAACATTGGTGCAACCATCCTTGAAAAATAACTGCAACATGGGATATTCTAGCATGGTGTAATACATGACAACAGTTCTTTAAAGCCTCTGTTTTCAACAAAAGAACAGGACACCATCTCTGTTTTCAACCAAAGACAGGGGAAACATGTCAACGTCTAACATTTTAGCAAGTTTACTAAAGTTGCAAGAAGTGTCATTTTTTGCCTGTTTCACTTTAAAGGCTAAAACTTTCACCCATCCCTACTCTCCTGATTCCATCATACTCAAAGTACCGGGTAGGAGTGAGTAGGATCGGGTGAGGCCTTCTTCATCACCTATGACATAAAGTGAAAGGATTTCTCCAGTCCTGCTCACTCCTACCTGGATGTTTATGTAGGGTGGAAGCAGGGGAACCATGTTTCTCCACTGTGTCACCTTTATTGATCTCCCAGCCAAATAGGCTAGGAGATCAATAAGTGGAGGGATATCAGGAGGATTCATTATGTTCCCCACAGGAACTACATGTTTTCCTTTAAATGTTGCCCTGCCTGCTGGTTTTACCGGCTTATGCAGTGACAGCATATTGTTTGTACAATGTATGGGCTTGGCACAGCAGGTACAGTTGACCATACTACAGGTTAAGACTTAAAGCCAGCAGTCCCTTTACGTGTCCCCTATACCATTTCTTATGTGCCTTGTTTAAGGCCGGAATGTTGATCGACTGCCTAATTACCCTACCCTTGATGCATACTGCTTTATACAAAAATTAACACCTCTTAATTATAACCCCCCCATTTTACGTAATATGACCAAAAAATCCTAATGGCCCTTATTAATTTTGCCCATATGCCTTTGTTCAGGAGATAACATCTTCAATCACACCTGGGTGTCATGTCCAAGAAGGAGGACATGACAGTTGCTTGCAAGACCGAAAGGCCTCAAACGTTGTCTACTGCATAGTCATGCGTTACCCTTCATCTGAACCTTAGAGGGTAAGCAGGCTTATGCGCTCTGCCAGCAATTGTTATGTCCGCCTCCATGGACATGGTGTTCCAGGACTGACTGAAGATGTTATCTCTTGAACAAAGGAAAACAAGAAAAATCTGTAGGGGCCGGTAGGATTTTCCGGCCATAGTAAGGTAAAGAGGGATATTACTAGGAGACATTGCAGTTCCTTTAAGTGTCATACGTAGCTTAGAACATTTCCGTTACCCAGAAAAGTGTAATTTGATTGAAAGCAGTGATGTTGTCCTAAATAAAATAATGCTGGGAATTACTTATTTTAACCCATCCTTTCCTACACCTCTATATATACCCATCAATTGCCTCTTCCACAACTCAAAAAAAGGTAGCAAGATAAATTAATTACTGCTAACAATTGCAATAAAATGTACAAACTAACATCCACTCATGGGAGTAAGGTACAAATCTGCCAGCTCTTCTCATCTGCTGTTGGTCTCTAACTCCCATGCCTGCAATTCAGGGTATACACTGGAAAAGAGGTAGGTATTGTGAAGCCCTCCAGCTGCTGCCATACTACAACTCCTATCATCCCCTGCCAGCTGTCAGACTACAGTTCCCATCATCCCCTGCCAGTCAATCTCTGGCACTGTCTGGAGGGTCTTACATTTGGCTGGACTATGGTCAAATTTTGAACATACTGGAACACACAAGACCTTGATGCAGGTGTCATGTCAAAAATGGTATCCTGTCAGATTCTGTATCCATCCCATCCACAAGGCTGTCCGCCAGTGACACACTGAAGAATATGGTATCCCATCGAATTCAGTATTTGTCCCACCCACAAGCACCTGCTGGACAGTCTTGTGGGCTGGATGGATACTGAATCCAACAGGATACCATCTTCGATACGACACAGGCAATCACAAAATCCCTCCTTCTCTAGCATATCATTAAACAAGACATAGTGCAAAGGAACAACCCAAAATAGCTATGCACTCTGTCCTTGGCACTAGCAGCATTAAGTTGAGAATTATCAGTTTGAGTAGCTTAGTGAATTGGAGTTTGGCAGCTATATGAGTAATAAATCTATTTCATTGCATGTTATAGGGCAGAAACGTATTAGTGAAAACCCTAAAATCTGGTGACATCCTGTGCCTAATCCACAGAGAAGATCAAATGTTGAACACCAATGGCAGCATAGAATCCAAGAATCAATGCTGCTTTTTGATATACTCTACTCCTGCCTTGTCTTTTTAGAACGCTCTGAGGGTAACTTGTTAATTTGCTATCCTAGATTTATTGCAAACAGAAAAAGAGCCCTGGCTAGGGGAAAAAAAGTACAAGGGATGTGCCCTGGACAACCATGGTCCCTTTACAACACAGCATTGACCCTTTCAGTGTCCATTGTGTGTATCCAATGCATTGCTTCACAATGCATTGGATACCCCTCTGGCACTCAAAGGGTTAGTTAAATTGAAGCCTTTGGAAGTCTGAAGGGTGCACCACATTTTGAATTCTTAATGCTTTTGATAGTAGACTTCACTTCTTTGTTTTGGCCTGTAGAGGTCACTCTTACATTAATTACTATGCTAGATTCCAAAACTCACACTGTTCCTTCTAAGAATGAATGTCTTACACTTCTGTCTGCACACATTATGTTATTTCTTTAATTAGGGATTTTAATTATCAACTAAATTTAGCATTTTGTATTATATATTTACACTAGACAAGCACAGCACAATTACAAATGTTACAATGTGCTGCAAAATGAATTCTCAATGCAGTGGAGTGCTCTCTACCATCCAAATGGTTAATATAAAAGCAAGTTGCTGTATTTCTGTCTCCTAACAATGGGCTATATAACAGGTTTATCAGCGATAAATCAGATATCACTCTGCAAGTGAGAAAATTCATATGATTCCTTAACCCTCTGAGTGCTTTGCAATGCATTGGATACCCTTTTTGGCACTCAAAGGGTTAATACTTTGAGGGCCAGAGGCGGTGCAATACGTTGGATACCCACAGGGACTCAGAGGGTTAAAGGAACACTAACACCGCCTAATAATAAACTCCCCCACTTACCTTAACGTGTGCAGGAAATCCTTATCGCCACTATAAATTGATTCTGTGTGTATTTGTTCCCTAAAATGATTATATAATTAATTCCGGATTTCATGTTCATGAAGGCAGATAAGATTCAGTGTGCAGGACCCCAGGACTCTAAACTACTCCCATTAACACCTGCCTTTCTTCATATGCACTTCAGCTAAAGGAGTTTGGGCTCCTCCTGGAGCAACCAAAAATATTCATATCTGCCTTCATGGACATGATATTCTGTGATATTTATAGATTCAATCTGGAGGACTACACCAGACAGAACGGATTCATAGAGGCCATTAGGATCTTCCGCCCATATTAAGGTGAGTGTTTATCAGTAGGTGTATTGCAACAATGTGTTTGCAGACCAGTAATGAAATCTATCTATCTATCTATCTATCTATCTATCTATCTATCTATCTATCTATCTATCTATTATCTGTCTATCTATTATTTATATATCTATTATCTATCTATCTATCTATTTATCTATCTATCTATCTATCTATCATTTGTCTATCTATCTATCGGTCTGTCTATCTATCCATCTGTCTCCCTATATATATATATATATATATATATATATATATATATATATATATAATATCTGTCTATCTATTTCTATATATCTCTGTTCTCTCTCTCTCTCTCTCTCTCTCTCTCTCTCTATATATATATATATATATATGTATATGTATATATATATATATATATATATATATATATTTCTCTCTCTGTTATCTATCTATCATCTGTCTATTATCTATCTATCTATCTATCTATCTATCTATCTATCTATCTATCTCTCTATCTATCTATCTATCTATCTATCTATCTATCTATCTATCTCTATTATCTATCTGTCTATCTATTTCTATATATCTCTGTTCTCTGTTTCTCTCGCTCTTTCTCTCTATATCTCTCTCTCTCTCTCTCTCTCTCTCTCTCTCTCTCTCTCTCTATATATATATATATATATATATATATATATATATATATATATATTTCTCTCTTTTGCTGTCTATCTATCTATCTATCTATCTATCTATCTATCTGTCTGTCTATCTGTCTATCTATCTGTTTCTAGGTCAGGAGAATGCACTCTGCCTGCAAGGTTTGCCAACTCTAGTCCTCGGGGGAAGACAACAGATCGGACTTGAAGGATATATCCCTGCTTAAGCACAGTTAAATCAGTCGCAATGACTGACCCACCTGTGGGAAAGTAGGGATGCAGGGATAGCCTGAAAACTTGATCTGCTGGTGTGACCTCAGAACTATTGGTAAAAAACACTGCACCACTGTGTTCAATACAGCAGGCAATTATGAGTATTAGGAAAATAGCCTCCTGCAGCCTTTTGAAAAACTGACTATGCATTATCATATATCTTAACAGAATAGTATTACCTTTTTATGGTATATATATATATATATATATATATATATATATATGTGTGTATTCCCACTGCTGGGAGTTTCTTTATTTAAAAGTTATAAAAGCTCAAGGTAATGCCTCTGTGTTTCACCGTTTGGAAAGTTTTATTGTCAGTTGACTGAAATTCTCCATAGGGACTAGTGAAATAGCATCAAACAAATACAAATTTTCCATGGAGATCTCTCTAGCATCAAAAGGGTTAAAACCCACATTTAAATGAAGTGGGGATTAATTTATCTTCCCTGGTGCAGTTATTTAGCTCCAGAATTGCTCAGCTTTAGATAGCTGAGTAAGGCCCAGACCGCCCACCCCGGGATTAGTAAATATATCCCATTGCTTTTACACAGTCATTGCTGTGTCTCCAACCATTCCATTTCACTTTGTCTCACACTCACTTCACACTCTCTCCATGTGAGATGCAGTTTCTGTATAGACAGAAGCTTTGTAAGTAGCAGATGACAGCTCCATTCTTCCTAGATGACAGCATCTTAACAGTAAATGGAAGGCAGGTTATCTCAAGTCAAAACTTCATGCCTTGAATAACAGACGTAAGGTCTGGGTCTATTAACCTTATAATCAGTGAATGTTGGTTTGTTCTGTGGCCCCACTGCTCTGTAGTCCTATTTTTAAACTCATGCTTCATAGGAACTATAGACATTCTGGTGAATACAAGAACAAGGGGGCACAATCTGAGGCTAGTTGGAGGAAAAATCAAGAAAAACATTAGAAAATATTATTTCACTGAAAGAGTAGTAGAAACTTGGAACAAACTTCCAGCAGAGGTGGTTGATAAATCCACAGTAACACAGTTTAAACATGCCTGGGATAAACATGTATCTATCCTAAGATAACAATAAAGGAATACTAAAGGGCAGACTAGATGGACCAGGTGGTCTTTTTCTGCCGTCAATCTTCTATGTTTCTATGTTTCTATGAATATTCCAGTACTATTCCACAGTAAAATGTATACTGTAACAGTTTGTTTTCAGAATTGCTGTCCTAACACCTATTTACAAACATGTGTGTCCACATGGGGGGCACATACCCACCATATACTTGTACCCCCCAGATAAACATAGAGGCTGGGAGAGCTGGCCTAGGGTGCATATTATGGTTCCCCTCACCCCAGAATCATTTCTGGCACTGCCCATGTTTACAAAGCTTCTTACACTAAAATTGCCTCTTTACACCTCTTGCTCCTAGTGTGGAAGTGAATGGGCATTTCATGGTGTTACGTTTCCCCATGCCTTGATTGTAACTATGTACTTAAAAGCATCCATAGTATGGGGGCTGTGTCCTGGACTTGCTTACACTGAATTCTTAGCTAGGAGTCTTTGCTCCAGTTTGAACTGAATTGCTGGTACATAAAGATGGCTGCCAGATTTATCAGCTAAAGTGTAACTCTGACAATTGGCTGTACTGACAGATTTCTACATTCATCCCACAGACATACTGAAGGTGATTTCTTTAAACCATATGATTGCTGGAAACGGTGCATGACATATTGTTGGCAATGTGTTGTTCACCAATCTGGCATGTCATAGGGTTACATTTTTCCATCTGAAAATGTGGGACACTGAAACTACACAAGATATACTTAGTATTTTTACAATTATCTACTGATAAATATATAGAGTAATATATTCTCATGTATCCTATCCAGGAGTAAACTTATAAATGCCCCTTTGATCCTGTTACCAGTGAGATCTTACATTGCATGACCTATCAGGGCCCATACCTCACGTGTCCCTCTTTAGGAAGGACAGTCCCTCTTTGAGACCCAAATTCCCCTGTCCCTCTTTTCTACCCTGTTGTCCCTCTTTTTAGGACATCAGAGTGAGTGGTGTATATATTAGTCTATCACATTGCTCGACAGCAATGAAATTCACATAAATGTTTATTTAATTTTCAGTATATGTGTTTGTAATTGAATCTGTGTAAATAAAATACTTTGGTCTTGCTCTAAATCATTTATTCAGTTACACAAAGAGGTGTCAATAGGTGACAAAGTAACCTAAAAATTTCCCACCCACCAGCCACGCCCCTAGAAACACCACCTAAAACACAAGTGTCCCTCTTTGGCCATTTGAAATGTTGGGAGGTATGAGGGCCTGTATGGGAGGAGACTGATGAATGTCTGAGGAGGCTTAGCTTACCCAAAAGAAACATCTACAGCAGCAATTATTAGTGATAGAAGCCATTTTATATAAAATATATTCCCAAAACTGCTCATTGATATTTTCAAACACAAATGTTACCTTACTTGAATAAGGGCCTGTAAGGGGGTATGATCAGTAAGTTCATCTCAAATATATAACCTAGGGGTGCTCAGATATAAATACAACTCTTCATACCATACTCTCCTTTTTCAGCTGCAGCCCCTACCACTCAACAGTAGGTGGTAAACATGGAATCCAGTATTACACAGTATTTTACCCCTCCTCTGCCCACAGCCTGGGGGTGAGGAGAAAAACAGAAAATGAAGGTCATTAGGCTCTCACTGGTGGGAGACCCATTTCTCAGTGCTTATGATACAGTTTCGTTCTTCTATTGACCTTGAAGATATTTGCATATAGAAATGATATCCCAACCCCACTGACACCTCTTTTCCTAAAATAAAGAAACCCAAGCAATTTGACTAGTCTTTATCTATAACTAAAACCTTTTAATTTTTTTGTCAGCATTTTTGCATGTTTCTGTGCTATTTCCAGTTCAATATCATATTTAACCCTTTGAGTGCCAGAGGGGTACGGAACGCATTGCAAAGCAATGCGTTCCGTACCCCTCTGACACTCAAAGGGTTAAAATCTACAGTTCCTATTTAACTAGTGTGGCATATCGTGTCATTTTCTGTCCCATGCGTGGAGTGGTTTATATAAAATTCGATGTTTTCGACTGTCGCTTTTGTTGTTTAACCTTTTAAGTGCCAGAGGGGTGTATGATGCAACCCAGCACTGAAATAGTTAAAGTGTACTGTTTACATAGGGCTGCATTGCAGGGACGTGCACAGACATTTTGGGGGGCAGGGGCTCAAATGAAAAAAAGGGCACTTCTCATAATTATTATTTTTTTTCTAAAGGGCATGAGGGCACTTTGGACAAAAAGGGCAGGTGCTCAAGCCCCCCTTGGTGTCTATGTGTGCACGTGCCTGCTGCATTGGAATAACAGATAGACCATGTAGCCCTACCTACATTTAATTACTCTTTTAACTCTGTCAGAGCAGGATAGCTCAGCTTTGCTAACCATAGAGGGAACAGTGCATGTAACTTTACTTATGTAATGCACAGCACACTTTTCAAAGGGTTGACAAAAAGAGAGACATTAAAACATCTTTATAATGCTACACTGCTATAGAAAATACTAATACTAATACTAATGGGGAAGTTTATGGGCATTTGGGTACGTGCTGTTCCACTGTTCCTTGCTTAATGTCATGTATGGTTGTGTACATGTAAAGCTTTGCATACACTATGGCATTATATACATAAACATATTAATTCATTCATGTACTAATAAGGCACAGATGAAACATTGTACTTCGTCCGTTTTCCTGAGTATGCTGAAGAAGTGGCATTTGGGCTGGTTAGCATTAACATATTAATACTGGCAAAGTTGTGTGCACTGATATGCACAAAGACTGGGGGGAGGGGGGGACAATGTGACTTCCTTCATTTGCTACCAGGCTACAAGTCCCATCATTCCCTGCCAGTCAACACGAACAGCTACAGGATTTTTAATCTAACAAATAAAGACAGCAAATGGGCTGGGTTGGCAGTTTCATAAATACTCCTTTTTGGCGGGCGGAGCTGTGTACAAAAACGATTCAGTGTAAAGATAGTTGCTGGGATTCATTTTCTATCCCTGCTCCTGCTTAATACCAATTTACTATGCTACTTATGCTGAAAATTCTTCTTTTAGTGCTACTGGGCCAAGGAGAATGCAGTGCACATTTCTGTGTGTTTCTTTCCTCTATGTGTTGTTTAAGTCAATGCATTAAAGAAGGAGTAGAAGAAATGATCTACCTTTACAGCACATTCTATGGCAGAGGTACAAGGAGCTGGCTGGCATTAAAGACTTAAAGGGAAAATAAGACTTCTCAATAAAAACACACACCACCACCACTTACCTTGCTATGGCCAGAAAATCCTAATGGCCCCTCTGATTTTCTTCCTTCCTCTTTGGTTCAGAAATAATATTGTCAGTCAGTCCTGGATGTCATGTCGATGAAGGCGGACATGACAGTTGCTAGCATAACCACAGGACACAAACTCCACCCACTACATATGGCAGACTCATGCACTCTGCCTGCGTCAGCCTGAAGACAACCAGCTGTTATGCCCGCCCCCATGGACATGACATCCAGGACTGATTGGAGATGTTAACTCTTCAGTAATGGACCAAGAGCAAAATTCAATGTGGTTAGAAAGTGGGGGTTATTATTAGGTGTCACTTCCCCTTTAACAATGAGACAATATGTCTGCCACTATGCACTAAATTAATCATACACTGTATTGCATAACCTAGCTTGCTGCCACTATCATTAGAAAAAACAACAGTAGAGCTCCTTACTCTAAAATATTTGTTTTGTTACCAATTTCAAAGTGATAGATTTTCCACCGATTTTGTACCACTCAACAGTCCTAGTAGGATTATCAGCAGCCAGCCCTCAATACAGATGGCCTTCCTTCCACATAGACCTAATGGTGGACTCTATAAGGAGCTACTTAAGGGATCAGCTGGGTTATCACTGACTTATATATATTTATTTATTTATAAATAGCATTCATACAGGTGTATAGTTTCTTAGAAAAAACAACATAGTATCATTAGTACTAGGCTCTCTAACATACTATATATATATATATATATATATATATATATATATATATATATATATATATATATATAGGACAAGATTAAAACAAACATTAAAATGAACTTTAAAAAGAAACATTTCATGGTGCTGGATCACAATTTCCTCAGGGGTAAAGGAAAATATATATATATATATATATATATATATATATATATATATATATATATATGTTTTAACATGGAATGCACTCACTGTTGATGGCACTGATGATCGCCTGGGTGCTCATCCGACTGACGAATCATATCAAGAATTGATTGATAAAGTCCACAAGTGCTGGCCGAAACATTGATTGAATAAACCACTCGTGTTTCATTGCAAATGTATCCTGTGAGTGCTTTCCATATTCATGCATTTGATATATATATATATATATATTTAACCCTGTGGTCCTGTAAGTAGCGCTAAATAGAGGTCATAAGTAGGTGTAGCCTATAGTCTGTCAGCACTAGCAACAGGAACCAGGTACAGTGGAGAAACGAGGAGCAATTAGGGAATATGACCATGGAATCCTCATTCTGGGGTGAGACCCAGAAATTGCAGATATCATCTATAGTAGGAATGGGCAACAACAGTCCCTCCAGCTGCTGCCAGGCTACAACTTCCACCATTAGGGAATGATGGGAGTTGTAGTCTTGCAGCAGCTGGTGGACCTTATGTTGACCATCCCTGCTCTAGAGGTACTGTAGGATGTGCATTAGGGTGATTGTGGCCGAAATAAGAATTCATGGCAGATACACTCACTGCACTGCCTTTCTTTTGTATATTCTCAGTGGCATTAGAGGCTAACATGAGTGGATCTGCACTGGCCATACCTGGGAACTCTGTGGATCTGCCCAGTGAATCCATTTTTAAGACTTTAGTATTGGTCTCAGGGGATAGAGACCTATTCTTCAGCTTAATTAGTTCATCTACAACCCCAGCCACTTTACAGTCTATTCAGCCTACTCCCTCCCTATTCTTCCCACTGTCCCACCCATTTCATGGAAAACCCCTTCTTTTAACCAACCCTGGCCCCACACACAACATGACAGGAAATGAATCATTTGAACACGCCCATCCTCAGCTCTACAGTGTTTATCCTGGGACATGGGACAAGAAGGTTCCTAGTTATGGAGCTGGCAGATTTGTACATGCAACCAAATCTCTTTAAAAGCAAATTTACAATCTGTATACTAGTGGAAGAGGATCAATTCTGGAGCAAACTTACTGCCTCGTAGAGGATAAAAAAAATTTTGGATTGATTTCAACGTGACTTTTAACCAACTGAATACTAAATAGGTCAAAACACATTGCAAAGAACTGGAGCTTGCTCTAGCATTCAAAGGATTTAAACATCAATGGAAATTTGGAGTATGTTTATTTGTCCCCTATGGTGCAGTTGGTGTTCTCCAAACTTGTTCCTATTTTATTGAGTGGATAAGGCCTTATTAATATCCCTCACCAGTTTACAGAAACTAATGAGAGCAGGGCCAGATTTACATCCCAGGTACCCCTAGGCAAAGCACTCTTAGCTCAGCCCATAGCCACACACCCACTTCTCACATGACTCCTCCCCCAATCCCAATATTGCTTCCTCAAACAGATAAAAAAGCTTTAACCACTTTACCCACAAGGCCAGCAGTTAAGGACCATGGGGCATCTTTTTTATTTTGGCATTCGATTCAGGTATCCCTGAGCAGCGTGCCAGGACCATCACTGGTCTTTAAGTGCAGAACAGCCATGATGGTCCTGGCATGGCATTGGTCCTTAAGGGGTTAAAGACCAGTGCTTCTGGGAAGTTACCTTCCCTTAAAGGGGATCTATCACCCCTATACAAGTTTGTCTTAAAAGTTAGTTTATATAGCAAATAGGTTGAATAACGTATTAATTTCCTTTTTAAAATCGCTATTTGGACAAAATTCAAAGAATAAATACTGCCCTGCGCCAAAAAGACTGCAGTTACCAGCTCTTTACCGCAGGTGGTCACTCTTCCTCCGCTCCTTTTTCCCTTGACCCAGCCTCCTCCGTTGACAGAGGCTTTCTGCATGTAAGCTGGAGTGCTCTCATTGGCCAGAGACCGCTCTAGCTTACATGCAGAAAGCCTCCGTCATTGGAGGAGGCTGGATAGAGGGAGGGGAGCAGAGGAAGAGTGACAGACTGAGGTACAGAGCTGGTAACCGCAGTCTGTCTGGAATTAGGGTGCAGGGCAGTATTTATTCTTTTAATTTTTGCCAAATAGCGATTTTAAAAAACAAATGAATACAGTATTCCACCTATTCGCTATATAACCTAACCTTTAAGAAAAACATGTATAGAGGTGATAGATCCCCTTTAAGGACCACTTTGATCCTTGCCAATGTGCCGGTACGTGTGACCTCTGACAGAGATCGCTCTGGTCTTGGAGCGGTCATTTCAGACCCCATTTTTACTAACAGCGCGCCCGCAGGAGCGCTGTAAGTAAAAAGTAGGTGACGTGCCAGGACCATCACCGGTCCTTAAGGGTATAAAAACCAGAGAGGGTCCTGGCACGTCACCGATCTGTAAGGGGATAGCAAGCAAGAGCAATACCAGTTTTAAACCCTTGGTTGCTGGAGAGATCTCCAATGCATTGCACCGTAATGCGTTGAAGATGTCCCTTGCATTCAAGGGATTAAATAGCAGCCTGTAGAACGGCAGTGGAAATTCTCTAGCCACACCCACAATTCAGAATGTGGGTGTAGCCAGCACAGCTGAGGCTCCCCTGAAAATGTGGAGCTCTAGGCAGTTGCCTACTCTGTCTATTGGGAAATCTGCCCTGGATGAGAGTATGATAGAACAAGAGAGAGAAAAACTTCTGAAGCTTAGTCATAATGTATCAAATGCTCTTTAAGTAAACTACAAAACTGCAAAAGAAAACTTTATTTTATTTACAGAGTTTTTGACTTGTGTTTGATAATTTCTGTGTCATCGTTTACAAATTGAAACTGGAATAAAATGTACATAACACAAAACAAGAGATGCATTGTTGATACTGTCAAATAAAGTTACAAATAAATAAGAATACAGTATGTGTTGCTTTTAATTTAGTCCCCCTGTAAACTCACTTTGTGCTTTAACCCTAAAAGTGCCAGCTGGTGACTTCAAATGCTTTGCTCTGCAATGCCTTGCACATCGACTCTGGCACTCTGAAGGTTAATTGGGACCACAAGATACAGACTACCTAAATTGTTCTGCAGACCTTTCTGGTAGCCACTGAATTAAGATACTGGAAGTATGCACAAATCCTAGACACAAATACTTCTGATTTGCTCACAGCAATATGCTCTGCAGCAAACAGCACACAAAAGACAGAGAACGCGCAGTGTGGTTGATGTACTACTGTACCCAAATGTCCCTTTAACCATTTGAGTGCCAGAGGGGTATCCAATACCCCATCTGGCACTCTAAAGGTTAAACGTAGGACAATTATGAATTACATATACTGCAGGGTTGCAATGATTACTGGGCAGTCATCATTACATAGGCATCCGGCTTATAAAGGAATACCTGCTTACCTTGGAACTACAATGGATAGTATGACATAATAGGGAGATGTTTTATTCAGAAGATATTGCAGCCCAAACGTGAATGTTTTGGGTGCAGTGCCTCCATGGCCTGAAATTTGACAGTGACTCTGTTTTTACAGCAGCCTATGGGTGGGTCATTGTCACTGGAAATAGCTGTCACTATACTGATGTTGAAACTATACCATCTTAAAGGGATAGTAATGTTTCATAATAAAAGCAGCTCTAATTAATCATCATAGTATTTGGACTTTGGAGAGTGTTATTTCAATTCTGTCAGAGTTGCAGTTCAAGAGTAATTCAATGAAAAAGTATCCCCCTCCTGTCCCTTTTACTGATGTAACACTGCTCAGCCAGATCAGAAGGGAGGTGCCCAGGTAGATTGCAGAGAGGAACAATCTTCAATTAAGATAAGGGAAAAACCTGAAAAACTTGTCAAGGGGGGCAGGGCTTTCATTGTTCTGATAGGAAGAAGATTGTCCCCTGCTGTTATCTGTCTGGTCTATGGACTGGATTCCACAGAAGAGATGAGAAGAGATGGCTTAGGCTAGGTTAATGGGGCAGGAGGGGAAACTTTGTTTGTGAATATCTCTCAAACCATAAAGGTTTGAGAGATAAGATATATATGTTCTACATGTTTTTTAATGCCTACAAAATAAAGATAAAACGAAGTATTACTATCGCTTTAAGATTTCAAGACAAGGAAGTACTACACCCACAAAAGGCAAGAGTGAGCTTCAATAACTTGAATAAAACAGCTCTCATCGATACTATCACATTAAGTATTTCTGGATCAAACCAATTGCATCGTAGGGGGTTACAATTCCCCCAAAAAATGTATTTAAATTGGTCTTTAACTCTTTGAATCCTGAAGAGGTCTCCATTGCATTGAAATGGGGATCTCACTGGAATCCAATGGGTTAAAAGGTCAATTTAAATCAACAGGGAGTTTTATGTGTCCCTTGTGGTGAGATTGGTTTTCTCCAGAAATGCTCCGGTTCTGCTTAGTACATTTGCCTCTTTCTGTGCTGTCCCAGAACATTTCTCCTTCCACTTAGTGAGGAGGCCTGTACAACACGTATCAGGTACGTTGCACATTCCTCTGGTATTCGCAAGGTTTAATTACACACGCACTTGATGAATTCATAAACAAAAGCACTTTTAAGTGCATAATTTAAAATCAGAATTCGTGCCTATAAATGTTAACAAACAGGTGATATTAGAAAGTCACCAGTATATTACAATTAGCTGGCCTGACAAACTGGACTGTATCTACAAAACCAATGGAGCAAATCTCCAGCAAACCAGCTGCACCATTGAGTACAGATTTATTATAACACAAACCCCTTGAATTCTGAAGAGTCTCTAACGCATTTTGCAATGAGATAGAAACCTCACCGGTATTCAAATGGTCAAAGGTTCCGTTCAATAATCCTTTGACTGGCACTCATATAAATTACATGTAATTATGATGTATCACCTTTTGTGCAATTGTTTTGCCCCAGAATGACTCCACTTTTGTTCTGTATATATATCCTACTGACATAGAGAAAGGGGAACTTAGAGATGCTTATTAGTGATTAATTAGAAGTGCTTGGGAAAAAATATCTCCTCTCTGGATACTGTCCTTGTCTGGACATTGTTTCTATGAAAGTAAACACTGCAATTTTATTATTATTGCATCCATTTCAGGGGTAGGCAAGCTATAGATCTGCAGCTGTTGGGAACTACAAATCCCGCAATCCCCGAACAGAAGCTGGCTGTTTGGGGATGATGGGAATTGTAGTCTCCAACAGCTGGAGCGCCAAGGGTTGCCTACCCTAACAATAGCTTGTAAATACAACGCATTTCCATAGTTTTAACCCTTTGCGTTCCAGAAGGGCATGCAGAACATTGCGAAGCAATGCGTTGTACCCCTCTGGCACTCGAAGGGTTAACCCTTTGAGTGCCATAGAGGTATCCAGCGCATTGCTTTGCAATGCGTTGGATACCACTCTGGCACTCAACGGTAAATATATCTGAACAGGCTTAGAGATGTGCATTTTGGGCCACAGTTACAAACTGAGAAGCGTAATTCTGAAGCAAACCAGTTGCATCAAAGGAAACAAATTAAACATGCCAATTGATTTAAATGGAAAACCCTGTGAATGCTTAAGAGGTCTCCAGCACGTTCAATTGGTTGAAAGCTTAATGTATATTAATTAGGATTTTAGTTGTTTCCTATAGTACAGTTGGTTTGCCTTCAAGAATTGCCCCACTATTTATTTTGTGCATATGGCCCTTTACGAAGATATTACACCAGTGGTGGGTAACGTGTGGCCCTCCAGCTGCTATCATAAGGACCGTAATTCCCCGTGAATGATGGGAGATGTTGTATGGCAGCAGCTGGAGGGCCTCATGTTGCTCATCCCTGTACTGCATACATCATTCCCTTCTCTCAAAAGGAAAAATAATATTTGCCGGTGTTTTGTGTAACCCATTCGTTTCACCAGTTGAGTACGTTTTTGAATAGTCAGCAATGTTAATTGACAAATGATGTGTTTAACCCGTTAAAGACCAGAAAGGGATGCAACGCATTGAGAATCAATACACTGGACACTCCCCAAGACCCTAAACCCTTTGTATGCCAGAGAGGTGTCCAACGCATTGTGTTGGAATGCGTTGGATACCTCTTTGGCAAGTATAAAATTAACCCTCTGAGTGTCAAAGTAATGTTTAACGCAAAGCAATGCACAGGACACCCCTCTAGCACCTAGACGGCTAATTATTTACACTTTTTGCGTATTTTTTTTCTTTGAATACACCTGGGCTGTGTTCTGGTTAACCCTTTGAGTGCCAGAGAGATATCTAGTGCATGGCAGCGCAATGCATTGGATGCGTTTCCGGCACTCAAAGGGTTAACCCATCTGCATGGGTGTGGAATGTGTTGTCTCCCCTTTCGCATTCAAATGGTCACTTTAACCCTTTGAATGCCAGAGATGTATCCAACGCATTGTATTGCAATGCGTTGGATACCTCTCTGGAACTCAAAGGGTTAACTCCTGCAATGGTGGGAGGAGTCTTTAACACATTGCGAAGCAGTACATTGAAAATCTCTCTAGCACTCAAGGGGTTAATGGACAAGGGAAAAATTACAAGTCTCCAATTTCCATTGCTTTTCTTGTTTGCTTTCAATGTAACGGGGCAAGGATAAATTTTAACCCTTTAAGAGCCAGAGAAGAATAGCATTTCACTCTGGTTCTTAAGAGGCTAAGCCAAAAAAAAGAGTTTTTATATGGCCACCATGAAACGTTTTTAGGGTTATGTATTTCAACGGATAACAATCCCGATCTTGTGGTTTTATTTGTATTTCTGCAAAGAAAAATTGAGAAATATCAACCAGTCTTTTTTTTAATATCCATTTGTTCTGCTTATTCACAGGCAGACGCCACAGACGTAACGCTGGTTATTTTAGATGTGTCGTCCGACCAAGGCTGTAGGTTCTGCAGGGCAAACAGGGAAGAGTTGTGAATACAGATGGGATCTGGCTGCAGGGGCTGGTTTATGGACTTCTGGAAAGCTTCCTGTTGGAGTTGCATTAAGATCCTGTTGGCTTGCTGTCTCTCAGCCTCCCTTTCCTCTGCTGTCTGTCTTCTGGGGATGCAAACAGAGAAAAAAGTCATTCTTACTAGAGCTGTGAGGTATAGTCGGATGAATGCCTGAAAAATAAACAAATACAGTATTATAAAGAGCACATTATTTCTATATATTCAACAAACATGGCGATTTTATGTCTTGGATATAAAAATGCACAATAATATGTACTTTTCAGCATAGTCGTTCAACACTTTAAGGACCAGGGTTTGTAATACAACGACAGCTGGAGGGCCACAGCTTGTCACCCCAGGTGTAATCGATGACATAATAGTGCATCCAATAGTCATCGGTGTTTGCACATCCTCTATGGTCTTTGACTTAGGAACGCGTTGTTCAACTTTATACTGAAAACAATCTGGGACATGTGTTTAACCCTTTGAGTGCCTAAAGAAGAAGAAATGGAGCAATTCTTGAGCAAAACAATCACATCGCATGTGACAAATAAGTATCCCCATTTTTCAAATGGAACCCCTTAAATGCGTTGGAGACCTCTCTAGCATTCAAGGAGTTAAAAGCCCCATGAAAATAAATTGTGACTTCCATTTGCCAAGATGGTATAATTGGCTAGCCCAATAGGTCTTATACACAGAAGAAACAGAAATTCCACTTGATTTAAAAGGGGCGTTTAACTATTTGAACGCTAGACTGGTCTCCAACACATTCAATGGGATAAAGACCATATTAAAATCATTAACATTTTTTATTTGTCTCATATAATGCATTCACTCCAGAATTGCTACACTTTGATTTTAATCATTTGAGTGCCAGACGGTTGCCCAACCTCCTGACACTCAAAGGTTTAAACATATATATATCCCAATATTATTTACATTATAAAGTTATACTACTGCATAGAACGATGTATGGTGTGCTTATTGAATGCCGTTTAATAATTTGACTGGCAGTATGTTGTCTAATTTAATATTACGTGCAATAAAATGTAATTATAATATACTAGTGTAAAAGCCCCTGTACACGGGACAAGGTCCGGTTAATGTTAACCATTTGAGTGCCAGAGGCATTGCGTACCCCTCTGGCACACAAGGGGTTAAGCGGCCGCTACCTCACTGCTCCACGCAATGCAGTCTTGCGTAGCCTCACTCACAGGAAGCAATCATGTGCAGTAGAGACTGCCCAAACGCGGCCAGTCTCTACTGCGCATGACTGCATTGTGACAAACATCCTAGCGAATTATTATATAGGAGTATCATGTATTACTGCTGCAAATGTTTATTCATATACATTTTAATAGCATGTACAAGGTGTCATTACTGGCTTGTTTTGTTCAAAACTTCACATGTTTAATTTTGTTACTTCAGCTCAAAAATAGAAAGACAATGTACCCTAGGGGTATGCCTGGCACTCATAGGGTTACGAATGTCATTACAAATCAGTGTTTTTGTGAATAAATTGTAACAAAATACAAGTAGACCTTAACAAAATGAAAAGTATGATAAATAATGTGAAAATCGGATTGTTTGCTTAACCTCTTCAGTGCATAGGGGTACGCAACGCATTGTAATGCACTGCGTACCCCTCCGGCACTGAAAGGGTTAAGTTCACTGGATACAAAATTATGATAGAAAAACTAATATGGTGAAAAACAGTCAAACGCGAGGAATCCAGCTGAACTATAGAGGACAAAATCACTTCCTCATACTACCAATGATTTAACCCTTTACTGACCAGAGGGGTTTACATGACATTGTTTCGCAATGCGTGGCTCATCCCTCAGATTATATAAATGACAGTTTCTAGAATGCTGAAGAGGTTCCTTCCAAGGCAACGCTTGTCCTCTAACATCTAAGGGGTTAAATCAATGGGCATCTTGTATTCACTGTGCCGCAACTGATGTGCTCCAGAATTCCTACAGTTTCTTTACACATTTCCAATGTGATGAAACATACTACTTCATTTAACCCTTTGAGTGCCAGATGGGTGCAACGCATTGCTTTGCAATGCGTTGGGTACCCCTCTGACACTTAAAGGGTTAAAACGTCCAGTGCTAGAGGGTATAGCCCTATGGCGTTCAAAGAGTTAATTTGCTAAGCGCAGCGCAAAACGTGTGTACTAGTTTTACTCCACTGACGCCCCCAGCGATGTGTAGTAAATAACCCCACAGGGCAGAAGAATCCTTATATAATAATTCGCTAGGATGTTTGTCACCATGCAGTCATGGGCAGTAGAGACTGCCTGCGTTCGGGCAGTCTCTACTGCGCATGATTGCATCGCGTGAGTGAGGCGACGCAAGACTGCATTGCTTGGAGCAGTGAGGTAGCGGCCGCTTAACCCCTTGGGTGCTAGAGGGGTACACATTGCTGCGTACCCATCTGGCACTCAAAGGGTAAACATTACCGGGACCTTTGCCCCTGTACACGGGCTTTTACTCTAGTAATATATATTTTAGCAGAATTATGATATTAGTATAAACACGTTAGTCAAGCAAGGAGAGAGTTTTGTATAGGAATGGAATGGGATACGAGATGGTTAATTCAGTGATTTAACCCTATGCTTTGCAATAAGTTGCATACCCTTCTGGCTTTCAAAGGGTTAAACCTGACGATTAAATTAAGTTAGATTCAAGTACTGGCGAATACAGACAAAACAATAAAAGTCCAGTTGAAGGTTTTCCTGTGCATGGCCATCCGTTTTTTACATACATTTCGTGGTAGTAAAATAGTTATGTGACGTGGAATGGCTGTTTTACACTTTAGATGCCAGAGGAGTAGGCATTGCTTTTCAATGAGGTGCGTACCCCTCTAACATTCAAAGGGTTAATTAATAAACAGCATGAGGAGTCAGCAACCTGTTGGCTTTCTTTCTTGTCTGAGTGAGGCGCAGTAAGTGAGCCCAGTTAACCCTTTAAATGCAAGACTGGGGAAATGTTACACAGCTCCACTGGTACTTAAATGGTAACAGTTGCACAAGAGCAGATTATATGTCCTGTGATCCTGCAGACAACTGTCATGTCCGCCTCCTGTGACATTCAGGACCGACTAAAGATCTGGTGGGTTATGCACTAAGGTGTGATAAAGAGGTGATCAGGCGGAGATAACTTCTCCAGTGATATCACTTCTCTAATTGTATGTTATTATATGGAGCCTATGCAGTAAGACTCCTCCAACTTTGGAAATCTTAGTGCATAGGCTCTAGAGGATAATACAGGAGCTGGAGAAGTGATATCACAAGAGTTGTTGGGAACAATACCCTAAGTGATGATAAAGAGGTGATGAAGCGGAGATGACTTCTCCAATTCCTATGTTATTCTATGGAGCAAATGCACTAAGATTTCTTCAACTTTGGAGATCATAGTGAATAAGCGCTATAGAATAACATAGGAAATCGAGAAGTGATATCACTGGAGAAGTCATCTCCACATTACCACATCTTTATCACACCTTAGTCAAGTGCATAACCCCCTATCTCCGCATTATCACCTCTTCATCATGTCTTAATGCACAACCCCCCTATCTATTAAACAAGGTGCAAGGAAAAACATCAGAGGAACTACTATTTGTTTCTGTCTATAACAAGTTGTGGGGTTACTTGCCCTTTAAGAAGAGGGATCATGTCAAGTATCATATCTAAAATGACATTGCCATCTTATTTTGTTTACATGCGGTGATGTCCTGTATACGTGCTGGAAGGCCCTCTGACCAAGAAGAGGACCCTAAGCAGCTTTAGTCTGCTTATATAGTAGTAGTCACCACCTTTTGTACCCCAGCCGCACATGGCCTGGATTCCATTGCTGTGAATACATTTTCATTCTCCAGGTATATAAATCAACAAATCAGCTGAAATCCTACTAACATTCCTTGAGTGCACTTTGGCAACAACTGGGTTCACTTCACACCATAAGAATATAATTTAGAGCAACTGTACCAGTGGGAAGGTCAAGTACTGTGCACATTGCATCTACTGAGAACTCATATAACAGGTTTTTATCAGTTCTCTTAGCATTAGTTTTAATTTAACTCTTGAAGCACCAAAGGGGTGTGCAAAGCATGACATCACAAAGCGTTGTTCCTTAAAGGGTTAACTTTTCAGCTTAAGCCCTTTGAGTCCCAGACGGGTACAGAACGCATTGCCGTACCTCTCTGGCACTCAAAAGGGTTAACCCTTTGAGTCCCAAAGGGGTGGGTGCAACTCATTGCCCATCTACCGCTCAAAGTGTTAACCCAGTTATAGGCAATAAGCGTAAAATGAAAGTATAAAATGCAGAGGCAGACCTGCTGCAAAGCAATGACAAGTATAGATTCCCATAGATTTAAATGAGGATTTTATCTCTTGGGTGCATGAGGAAGACCTGTCTAGCAATCAAGCTGTTTAAAGGACAATTTAAATCAATTAGAATTTGTATAGGTTTCCCAAGGTGCGCTGGGTTTACCCCAGAATTGCTCCATTTAACTTTATACATATGTCACAATGTTCCTGTTTCATTGTAATTTTCCACACAATTTTTAATGTAATTAAGATTTGCTTCAGCAACAATTTGGGCTAAATGCGCCTCATGCAAAAAATTAACCGGTATATTACCGTAAATAAATTAATAGAACCTGCTGTCTGTCTCCTATTACCCATATAGACTGTCAGCTCATATGGGCAGTGACCTCTTTCCTATGGTTTCTATGATCGTGGTACTTATTTTAACTCCTTTAATTGTATTTATTTTACTGTTGTAAGGCGTTGTGTAGACTGTGTGGCGCCATATAAATAAAGTTACACATACTTACATACACACATACATGCACATATACATACATACATACATACATACATAGACAAACACATACATATATACATACAGAGTCACATGTATATATATATATATATATATATATATATATATATATATATATATATATATAAAACTTCACATTGCTTTAAATGGGGCTTTTAACCCTTTGAATGCTAGACTGGCCTGCAAAGCGATCCTCTGTAATGCGCTGGATACCTATCAAGTATGCATGGAGTTAAAAGTTAAAAGAACCTTAGTAAAGTGAGAGTAATAATCCTTGTACTTTTACCAGTTAAGTGGATCTCCATAAGGCATTGGAAGAGAAGAATCTTGATTATTGAGGGGATTATTGGAAAATCTATGGAATGGCAGATGGCGCCAGAATAAAATACTGCGCAAAAACGTTATCCTGAAGATCAATGAGATGAACCAGTTTGGTATATGGATGTCTCCCTAGAGACTTCAATGTGTAAAAGCATATTGAAATAAGTGGTATGATACAATATGACCAAATCTAGTTTAACACAGCAGAATTTACCTCAAGATTTCTGATGTATAACTGATCTAAAGTGGTGAGGAAGAATAACCAAATCATATATTAATAGTGGAGCACTGTACTTACTAATCTGTGCTACTTACACATTTGAAACTAGTGGCATTAACTCTTTGAGTGCCAGAGAGGTACGCGTTGCGTGCCCCTCTGGTATTCAAAGGGTTAAAAACGCACAGTTACAGATCAGATTGCACAACTCTCTCACAAATAGTGTGTCCCAAGTCCTGCAAGAACTGAAAGGGTCAGAGGCAGCTTCATTCCTATTAGCTGTGCAGGTGGCTGTGAAGTCACAAGAGCCAATTACGAATCATCAGAGATGAGAACAGCAGCGATCAACTAGTAAACGAAATAAAAGGCTGAATATGTGTGTATATATACCGGACTAACATGGAGACCCCAATAAATATATAAATAAATAAATACATAAATAAATAATAAATATCATATTCAAACTAATTACACGTAGATCCATATTTATAGAAACATATGTATTATTATATAATTTTGATTAATTCATTTAATTGGAAGCTAGTAGGGCGTTTGGATAATCCCAATGTTTGATCCATCGATGCTAGGTCAATTAGTAGCTCACTGTTTCATGACTATGTGAGTTTTTTATGTAATATTTCTTTATTTGCCTTTTCCCAATTTCCCCCACTTTGCAAATACATTTATAAAATCTTTATCTTACTATATTGATGTAAACAAAACACTACCCGGCAGAGATCAATTGACAGTGAGTGACTGCTGTATTCTTTTTGATTTGCTCATGCTTGCGGTTCTTACCTACCCCACTCTACTAAATAAACAGAGGAGTGCATTTTCTTACTGTATGGATGTAGTCAATACAAAACACGTGTCTCCGTAGTAAAGACAGGCACAGTTTGAAACACCACCATACTACTATAATTGTTTAATTAGAATGAAGCACAAAAAATAAAATAATACAAAAAAAATAAAAAAACAAGAAAAGATTAAGTTCATCTGAGCAGGCAAAATAAATGAGAAACATAGAATTTGAGGGCAGAAAAGAACTATTTGGCCCATCTAGGGCTAGATTCTATTAGAGGTGCTAATTTTATCACTGTTTTTATCTCCAGTTTTCTCCATAGTCTTCAATAGGAATATGTTTGATAAAACGGGTGTTAGCATTTATCACCTATAATAGAATCTAGCCCCTGGTCTGCCCATTTTCCTACTGTAAAAACCTCAAACCTTATTTGGTCCTTGGTCTTGTCTTATGTTCATGGCAGCCTTTTGCCTATCCCATGTATGCTTAAATTCTGTCACTATATTTACTTCTACCACTTCTGCTGGTTGTCTATTCCACTTATCTACTACCCTCTCAGTGAAGTAAAACTTTCTTACATTACATCTAAACCTGTGTCCCTCTAGTTATAGACTATGGCCTCTTGTCCTAACATTTTTACTCCTTTGAAATGTACTTCCATCCTGCACTTTGTTGAATCCCTTCATGTATTTGAATGTTTCTATCATATCACCTCTCTCTCTCTCTTCTCTCCTCCAAGTTATACATGTTCAGATCCATTAGTCTATCCTGATATGTCTTTTCCTGTAAACCAGTCACCATTTTATTTCAAAATATATACTACCAAAAGTGTTTGTGTGTAAGAGTTTATGTGTTTGTGAATGAGTGTGAGGTGTATATATCTGTGTGTGTATATGAGTGTATACTTGTGGTTTGTATTTGTGAGTTTGTATTATATTATTATTATAATTAGTAGTAGTAGTAGTAGTAGTAATGTCATATTGGTATAGTTTTTTTGTTTTATTTATGTTGTTTTATTCATTCAGAGAATCTAAATTTTTCATTTTAATTAAGATTCTGTTCAGTTAATTTCCCCACAGTCAAAACAAACATTAAATGAATGTTTCGCCCATTTAAGATTGCATTCACAGATAATCATCATCATCAATCATGTAAACCTTGTTTTTTCCATCTCGTGTCCTCTTTTAGTAAATAATCTGCTCAATGTGTTTCTCCACAAGCCTAAATGGGTAGAACTCAATGAGAACTATGTAGAACTATAGCAGGTGACTGAACACAGCTCAATTCTCCGGCTAGATTCTATGGCAGGTGCTAATGTTAAAGGGATAGTAATACTTAAAATGTAAAAAAAAATATGTTGTAGAGTTTATCCCCCTGAGTAAAACAAGGGCACTCCCACTGCTGAAAGGTGTTTCATTCAAAAGTTATTAATTTTCAAAGTTGAATTTTTTAGGTGCAATATCACAGTGGCCTGAAATTGTACAGTGCCGCTGTTGCTACACCATCCTATGGAGATTTATGGTCAACTGACCAGAGCTGTCCATAGGATCGTGTAGCAACAGCGCCACTGTACAATTTCAGGCCACTGTGATATTGCACCTAAAAAATTCAACTTTGAAAATTAATAACTTTTGAATGAAACACCTTTCAGCAGTGGGAGTACCCTTGTTTTACTCAGGGGGATAAACCCTATAACATATTGTTTTTTACATTTTAAGTATTACTATCCCTTTAAGACCCGTTTTATCAAACATTTTCCTATTGAAGTCTATGGGGAAAACTGGAGATAAAGGGCTAGATTCTATTGCAGGTGCTAATTTTATCTCTGCTTTTATCTCCACGTTTCCCCATAGATTTCAATAGGAAAATATTTGCTAAAATGGGAGGTAACATTAATCTCCTGCAATAGAATCTCGCCCAAAAGCAGAGATAAAATTATCACCTGTAATAGAATCTAGCCTCACATTGTTTAAAATGGGGTTTTTACCCTTTGGATGCTAGAAAGGCCTCCAAAACATTCAGAATCAATGCATTAGAGACCTTTCTAGCCTTCACGGATTTAAAAGCACCATTTAAATCACTGAACATTTGACTTGTCAGTAGTGGTGCAGTTGGTTTACCACAAAATTGCTCTGTTCCTCCTTATTGAATGAGCTCACTGTAGTCTGGGAACAATATGAACTGCCTAGGAGACTCAGACTGATAGAAATGATTTATCAAGATCAGCCTAGACACAGCAGTTTACACCTTTGGTAAACATCCCAGCCCTTTTTGTGATACGTTTATAACTAGGGTTCTCCAGATGCTGAGGATGATGGGAGTTTTAGTCCAACGCTGGAGTGCCACTTGCGTACATACATTTATGGCAAATACTCTGCAGCCTATTCGTTTTTCATCAATCCGACGCTGGTTCAAAGCTGTATAACAAAGTAACACGTTTTAATGTGGAGCAATTCTGGAGCAAACCAACGGCACCATTTAAATCAATGAGCATTTTTATTTGCCATGTGTTGACGATGGTTTACTCCAGAATGGCTTTAGGTCTTTATAATACATCCGATGCACTGTTATATATGTTTATTACTATGATATGACTAATCAAACACTTTCTGTAGACAGCGTATAGACATTACTTCACTATTCTGATCAACAGAAGAGAACAATAAATAATATATTAAATTTCCTCCCTAGATAGAAATCTAGTTGATGCATTTTTAATATTGTTTTCTGCACGCAGTAAAATACTGAGCCCATCTATCCAATTATTATATGCATATATAATTCACCAATGACCGAAAGGCCTTTCAAGTCTTTGGATAAACAAGAGTTAAATCCTACTTTCCTGTTAGTTACAGAGTTGCACAAGGTGTTGCTTTGCGATGCATGGTGTAGGACTCTGGCATTGAATGGGTCACAGGTTTGAACTCAAAATGTATTTCTTCTGGGGCAAACCAACTGAACCACGGGGAACAACTTAACATTTCCAGAATGCCCATTGATTTAAATTGGACTTTTAATTCATTGATGCTGATACATTAAGTATTTGATCAATTTTGGGACATACCAACTGTTCTACAGGGGCTTCCAAAACGCTGTCCTGGGGTAAACCAGCCCCAAACTCCAACTGATTTGAATGGAATATAATTTGAGGCTGATGTGTTAAAAACTGAGACAATTTTGGGGCAAACCAACTGCAACGTAGGAGACAACTAAATGTTTCAAATGGTGCAGTTCTGGGGCAAACCAACTGCACTACAGGTAGAGAAGTAAAATAAAACAAACCC
Organism: Rhinophrynus dorsalis; assembly: GCA_037306005.1. NCBI lineage: Eukaryota > Metazoa > Chordata > Amphibia > Anura > Rhinophrynidae > Rhinophrynus > Rhinophrynus dorsalis. The sequence continues at coordinate 84,816,608 of CM074724.1, read as the reverse complement.
TCAAATTCCCCGTTATTTAAATTGGGCTTTTAACCCAATTGGAGCAATTGTGGTCCATATCTGCACCACAGCAGACACATAAAACATCCCATTGATTTAAATTGGCGTTGGAGACGCCTTTTCGCATTCAAGGGGTTAAAAACCCCATTTCAATGAATGTGAATTTTGCAAGTGTTATCAGTTGTCTCTTATAACCCTTTGAGTGCCAGAGGGATATGCAATGCTTTGCATACCCCTTGCGTACCCCCTGACACCCAAAGGGTTAACACTGTCACGGGGTTGTGCAACACATTGCTCTGCAACGCGCTTCGCACCCCTCTGTTCCTTAAAGGGTTAATTTTGCAGCTTATCCCGGTTGCGGGCAATATGCGTAAAACCAAAGTGGAGCAATTGAGATGCAGACCATGCGGTCTAAGGACAAATACACAGGTCCATAAAACCAAGTGGGGATTTAACTCCTAGAGTGCTAGAAAGGTTTCCAACGCATAACGAAGACCTCTCTGACAATCAAGCTGATAAAAGCCTCATTTCAATCAATAGGGATTTGTATTGACTCCTTATGGGACACTTGGATTACCCCAGAATTGCTCCAGTTTTAAATTTATACATATTCCTGCCCTAATTGTTCTATATTCCTGTTATTTTCAAGACAGTACGGAGAATAATTAAGATTTTAACTATCGACAACTTTGATTAAATGCACCTCAAGTATCAAAATAGACACTTATACTATAATTAAGAAAGAAATAATTTGCATTTTAACCGTTTGAGTGTCAGTGGGGTACGGAATACATTGCTTTGCTCTGGCACTCTAATGTTTAAAGATCTTCAGCTAGACACAATCCTATATTTAACTCTCTGAGTGTCAGAGAGGTGCCAATGCATTGGATTCCTCTCTGGCACCCAAAAGGTTAAAGTGACATTATCTCCTAATAATGAATACGGCTCATAGTGTTTGAAATATCATGTACTAATAAGCAGCGTTTGTATATGATTTCCAAGGTGCACAAAAGCCAACATGTAATATAAACACGCGTTTCCTATTCATCTCTAGGCGGCAGTCTATGGCCATCTGACCCCTCTTTGTTTGTGCAAGTGATATATATGGGTAATATGTATGTCATGAAGAAAACAAACAGTAAACAAACAAACAAGAGTTTCAATGAACAGAACTGGTGGGTTTTTATCGCAGAACAATTATCGTCGACATTGTTTTAATCCCTTTTTAACAGGCTCGATAAAGAGTGGTCAGAAGCGAGCACTTTTACTTTGTACTTTGGAAGAATTCAGAACTTTATCGTCAAAGGGGAAAACATACAGTTTATGAGTACATAATAATTTAAAGGATGAGAGCACTTTTCATTTTTGTTGATAATATCCCTTTAAATATAACGTTTAACTTTTTGAGGCTCATTTATTAGGAACGTGAGCAATTGTGGAGCAAAACATTGGGGCGACCCAATACGGACCATTTAACCCTTTAGGTGCCAGATGGGTACGCAACGTGTTACTTTGCAATGCGTTGTGCACCCCTCTGGCACTCAAAGGGTTACATTGGGTCAGTGCGTTGGAAACGCTCTCTAGCATTGAAGGAGTTAACGGGACATTATCAACAAAAGATTAAAAGTTTTCAGATCAGTTAACCCCCTGAGCGTCAGAGGGCTCTGCAATGCGTTGGATACCTCTCTGACACTCAAGGGGTTAAAATTGTATGTACTCCTAAGCAGCATTTTAGATTTCATGAGAAATCTAAAATCGTTTCAAATAAAAAGGTAAAAGTGGCCAGTTTTGCCCACTTTGTATCAGGTCTGGTAAGAAAAAAATACAAAACTATCACAAGAGATACTCGTTTTGAGATTAGATCCCAGCCAGTTAATTTATCTTATATATATCCAAATAATATCATTTATTGTCCTTATCACCTTTATATAAAAACGAACGATCAAATAGCCATGCACAGCTGCCTTCAGATTAAACATCTGAGTGCCAGAGAGGTATGCAACCCAGTGCGTTGCATACCTGTCTGATTCGTAAATAGTTAATTAAAAAAGTTTGTGACATAATAAGGGTTGTGCTTCTAAGAAATGTTTTTTACCTTACAAGTGTTGACTAGGAGTGCATATTTAAAATTAACTTAGGTAACAGTGTCCCTTTAACACTTTGGGGGTTATGCACTAAGGCTTGGTAAAGATGTGATGAAGTCTCCAGTGAGATCAGGTCTCCAGCTCGTTTATTATTCTATAGAGCCTATACACTAAGATCTCCAGATTCCAAGAAATATTAGTGTACTGCAGTAAAAGCCCTTGTACACAGGCCAAGGTCCGGGTGATGTCAACCCTTTGAGTGCCAAAGGGGTACCAACGCATTGCTCTGGCACTCTAAGGGTTAAGAGGCCGGTCCTGCTCTGCGTCCTGCCGCTGACGCAGTCATGCACTGTAGAGACTGCCAGAAAGCACATAATGCTCCCAGCATTCCTACGCCTCCCAGCATTCTGTGGGGGCAGTCTCTACTGCATGAAGGCTTCTGACAAACATCCTAGCGAATTGTTATATAGGACTGGCTCCATAGAATAACCTATGACTTGGAGAAGTGATCTCAATGGAGAAGTCATCTCCTCTTTATCACCTCTTTACCACACCTTAGTGCATCTCTCCCTTTAAGTGCCACAGAAATGTGCAAGGCATACATATTGCCCTAGGTGTTACACAGTATAAAGCAACTACACACAAAAGCTTTAATTATCCACATGATGCTGGTAATAATCCTCCCTAATTAGCGAAAGCCATTTAGTTGTAGAAATGAATGGATCTTTTTGGCAATTACTGTCTGAAAATGAAAACGAGCACAAAACATATTCCAGATGCACCAAAGTAATTGGGGTTTTGAGAAGGGACAAATCTAATACTGTTATAATCTGTGTTTATAAGTGATCCTTATATATTGTGACTAAGTCATATGAACCCCAAAGACATATACACCAAAAACACCAGAAACCGGCCCTATAAAATAAATAGTATAATCAATATTGTTAATAAATTTCGTGTAGGTTCTTCGAGTGTTTTAACCCCTTGAGTGACAGAGGGGTACGCAACGCACTGCAAAGCAAAGCAATGCGTTGCGTACCCGTCTGGCACTCAAAGGGTTAATTTATTTAGGTGGATTAACCAAGTAGAACTGCAACAGCTCTAGTGCAAAGAGGGAATACTCTTCCCTGTTCATTTGAATGCAGATTTTAACCCTTTGAGTGTCAGAGGGAATGCGTTGGGCATCCCTGGACATTGAAAGGTTAAACCCTCGAATATGTTGGAGACATTTCTAGTATTCAAGGATTTAAATGCTCCTTTTATATCAGTTTGAATATGGGGATTTTACTGTCCCCTATGATGCAGTTGGTTTGCCTGAGACGTTCCATACAATGAGATTGATGTACTAAGATGAATTAGATCAATTCTGGGCACATCCACTCCACCACAGGGGACACATAACCATTCCCATTGATTTTAAAGGGACTTTAAATCATTTGACTAGAGAATTTCCAAATAGAATGGTCTGTTTGAATATCTTTAGCTAGCATTCAATGGGTTAAAAGGTTCATTTAAATCAATGGTGATTTGGGGATTTGTATTTGTGCTCTAAATTCCAGTTTGTTTACTCCAGAATGAATCTAGTTCCTCTTAGTAAATTAGCCTCATTGTGTTGCCAGAAACATAAAGTATGCCCCAACATGATTTGGGTTTAATTCAATCTAGAAAACGTGCATAGCCACATGGCACTATTATTTCTGTTCTGTGCAGATGCACAAATCAGATGTTCATTCTACTTACTGCAATATTGTGCAGACATCATTACGCACATATAACTTCAAAGCAAGAGCTAATACACCGCCTTCCTGCTTATACAACACTTTAAAATGAATTACACCACAAAGCAGAATATATTAGTTACTACCGTATTAACCCTCCGAGTGCCAGAAAGGTAGCCAACGCAGCTAAGATAACATCCCCATGTGATCATACCCTCCTTCACATCAGATAATCCGATAAGACATATATCTCGCTTTCCAAAGAGAAGGGGAAAAGCCCAACAAATAGGATAGTGAAATGATAGACCGGGGTTCAGCTAGCTTGCCCTAGAATTGTTCTAGTTTAAGTTTGTACCTAAGGCCCCATATCTTATATTACTTTAAGGAAATTCATTTTTTATTTTAGTAGTATACGTTAATTTATTGTCACTGCTGGATTTGATCATTTTATTATGCGTATTAACCCTTTGAGTGCCAGAGAGGTACGCAACGTATTTGCGTACCTCTCTGGCACTCAGAAGGTTAAATATGTTTCAGTTCCTCTGTTTCTACATAGAGCTTTTTGAACCATTGCGGATACTTCTAAGTCTGTGGCTTTTTTTACAGACTACAAGTAGAGGGCGTTGATGTCACAGAAAATGGAATAAAGGAAAGAACTGAAAAGCTGATACACAGAAGGCACAAATAATTCAGGAAAAGGAAACACAGCATATGAAAGGTATTAATATATAATGCTGCAATACAAACTTTATAATAAAAATTTGTTTTTCCTTTCATGCCAAGATATATCTATATATTTTTAATATACTTTTACTCTTCGATGTCCACTCCTCTGTACTGTGTTGCAGTACCCTCTTAGAATACAACTAGACATCCCAAATCAACAAGCAGATCTCACTGGGCTTCACTCATTGCAATAAAGTTAAAACAAACTACCATCCAGGATTAAGTATGAGACACTCAGTTTTCAAGCCACCACATGCATTCTGTATTTCAAATTTCTGTGTTTTAAAATGAACTATTAACCCCCTTAACAATGTGCATTGAATTCAATTCTTCAGTGAGAGAGAGAGAGAGAGAGAGAGGAGGGGGCTGATAAACTAAGAACTGTAGCAATTCTGTAGCAAATCGACTGCTCCAAAAGGAGTCACAAACAATTTCCAATTTGTTGAAATGGAGGGAACAGAGGAAAAGAGGAGCAATTCTGAAGCAAGTGCACCATTGGGGATAAATGAACCAATCACTGGCTTAAATGGGAACTGAATGTTAGAGAAGTGCGTCTGAAACCTCTGGTATTCAAGGAAGCTTCATGTACATTAAATGGAGTTTTGGGGATTTGTATTTCTCCTCTACAGTGCAGATGGTTTGTCTCAGAATTTCTCCCCTTTATTTTGTACATGAGATCCATAGTTTTCTCACAATCACAAATGCTGAGATACTTTGTGTGACAGTGTGTGTGAGGAGTGTTTGTGAATGTGTGTGAGAGAGCGATAAGTGTGTGTGTGTGTGTGAGAGAGAGGGCTATGTTTTTTACAGAGAAGTGTGTGTGTGTGTGTGTGTGTGTAAGACAGACAGAGAGCGAGAAGTGTGTGTGTGTGAGACAGACTGAGAGAGAAGAGTGTGTGTGTGTGTGTATGTGTAAGATAGACTGAGAGGGATGTGTGTGTAAGATAGACTGAGAAAGAAGTGTGTGTGTGTGTGTGTGTGTGTGTGTTTGTGTAAGATAGACTGAGAGGGAAGTGTGTGTGTGTGTAAGACAGACTGAGAGAGAAATGTGTGTGTGTGTGTGTGTGTGTGTGTGTGTGTAAGACAGACTGAGAGGGAAGTGTGTGTGTGTGTGTGGTGAATGTATGAGGAGCGTTTGTGAGTGTGTGACAGAGTGACAAGCGTGTTCGAGAAGGGTGCGTTTATATAGATATATATGTGTGTGTGTGTGTGTATATGTGTGTGTAAAATAGACTGAGAGAGAAGTCTGTGTGTTTGTGTAAGATAGACTGAGATACAATTGAGTGTGTTTGTTTGTGTCAGACAGACTGAGAGAAATTAGTGTGTTTGTGTGTGTAAAATAGACTGAGAGAAGTGTGTGTGTGTTTGTGTAAGATAGACTAAGAGAGAAGTGTGTGTGTGTGTGTGTGTGTGTGTGTGTGAAGTATGTGTGTTTTATTAAAGGAATGCATTCATTATGCATTTAAACGGGTTTTACAGATTACCAGCATTTCACGATTAATTTTTGTTTGATACAAAGCGGTGCAATGTGATTACTGATAATCTAATACAGAAATATTAAAATGTGTACTTATGAATTTAAAAATGGACACTTGTATCATATTACTAAATTGTAAAATGGGAAATACATACAAATTAAGTTAATCCTGCACCCAAACCGAATTCTAGAATCGTACTTAAGTCCAATACTAACTTTTAACCCTCCTTTACATAGCAGTTTTGGATTATGAAAATTTGCTTTTTGTAAAAGCATTAGAAGAGCATTTTATCATCTTGGATGAAAATATGTTATAAATCCATTAAGGGATTGTTTGTAGAGACACAAAATGGACACAGATTTGAGTTGTTTTATGTAGATTTCCTTAGTGCTAAGATTTAAAAAGAAAGAGTACCAAAATAATTAAGAAAAAACAATTTAATGCCAAATTCATGATGAATATAAACATATATTAAAGGTACAGAAAACTGAAGAAAGCTGATCATGTCCCTATAAAACCAGAATTAAGATAGCATTCCGTAGCAGACACCACTAGCATTTAACCCTTTGTGTGCCAGAGGGGTACATAACACATTGCTCTGCAATGCATTGCGTACCCCTCTGGCACTCAAAGGGGTTAAGTGGTTAAAAGCAGGGTTTCTTCTAAATTGAGCAGTGCTGAGCGACAGAGAGGTATCCAACGAATTACAATGCAATACCTCTCTGGCACTCAGAAGGTTAACCCTTTGAGTGCCAGAGGGGTACGCAATGCTTTGCTCTGGCACTCAAAGGGTTAAAAGTGTAATTGATGGAGGGCAGGGCAGCGAGGTGCAGTCCTGCATAAACAGCTATCTTTAACTTTATCTCTTTTTCATTCATTTTGATTCGGTTGGTTTGCTCGAGAATTGTTCCGATTTACTTGTACACATGGGGCCCATTAAGAATGATGTACTTAGGAAAACAGGAGTAATTATGGCGCAAACTTTAACTGCATCATAATGGGCAAATGAAAACGTCAATTGATTTAAATTAAGCGTTTAATCCCTTGATTGCTGGTGAGATCTCCAATGCTTTGACATGTAATGTGATGGACACCTCTCAGGCATTCAAGTTATTAAAAGCCCCGTTTAAATTAATGGCATTTTGGGGAATTTTTATTTCTCCCCTAAAGTGCAGTTAGTTTGTTCCAGAATTACAGCTATCAGTACATCATCCTTACTGGGTGTTAGCTGTACAGTAATGTTATGCAGTAAATGTAAGGAATGGAAGCCACAGTATAGGATTTATCACAAGGTTTTGAGGCCTGCTTAGATAAGAAAAGAGAATGCTTATCATCATCATCATCATCATGAACTTGATCAACTTGTATTACTTTAAACCAATTGTCAACCTTAATTTTGCCCTCACATATCCTTCAAGGACATAATATGTGAAGCAGAATTGATATAAATGTATATAGATAGATAGATAGATAGATAGATAGATAGATAGATAGATAGATAGATTATATGTTATAATCACCAATTTTTATGATTCTAACAAGGACCTTCCCCTTTCTGAATTTGTTTCTATAAAACATTCTGGTAGAGACTGTGAAAGCATAGAGAATGCAACAATGTAAAAATTATATAATGTTAAAAAAGACAGTGAAACAATGTAAAAAAGACTGCACACATCACTCAGTGCTGTGGGGAGACTTCAACATTGTATAAATATCTCTGTTTTCACAGTCCCCAGCCAGAAAGCATTCTGGAAACTAATCCAGGGACCTCAATGCCAGTGTAAATATGTGTGGAAAAATAGGGCAAAATGAATAAACAAACAAACGAACAAACAAATAAAGTACAGGCTATCTGACGTCACATGTTATGGACTTGCAGAGCATGGAAAGCTAAAATGGAAGCTGATTAGCTCTGAAAAGCTGTTACGATAATGTTTGCACATTTGTAGATTTGCACGTATTATGTATTTCAATTATTAAGAAAGTATCTATTTTCATCTAATTATCAATAGCATATTGCTATATACTGTATTTCCAAATATTAACCCACATAGCAACCTTTGGGTTCACAATGTTACAAAGGGTTAAATGAATTGAAAAATGACTATTATATTCCATGATAAATGTAAGCATGCGCAACGGGTAATTAAGGAATCGATAAATATTGGAACACTATCATTGTTTTTACACCCCTTACTGTCAGTATATTTATTAATTTACTTGCAGTATTTAAAGCTATTATAAATGCTAAGCTGACTCATATTAATACTGAAAATATCTATCTATCTATCTATCTATCTATCTATCTATTTATCTATCATGTTCGTTATTAAAGTGAGACAGCTTGACGTCATTTTAGTATGGTGTATGGTATATATTACATATTATTATTATTATTATTATTATTATTGACAATGTTGCAGATTTTTTTCCTCTACATTCCGAATACAGCACGGTATACTGAGTCCTTGGACTCCCATAATGCTATGCAAATGAGCCTCCTTCAAATTAATTCAACTGGTGTGCCAAGTAGAACTGGAGAAATTCTGGAGCAAACCAAATGCACCATAGGGGAGAAATAAACATTCCCCAAATTATCATTTATTTGAATTAGGCTTTTAACCTCTTGAATGCTTATAGTGAAGTTAGTTTGCCCCTTAATTGTTCCATATAATCTTAGTACATCAGCCTCATTGATTGCAGATCGCACCTCTGGTGCTCAGAAGGTTACACGATCACCCCTCATTCATTGGATCCCAAGCCTGAAAGTAAGTGAATGAATGACGTACCTCCATTTGGTTCTCCTGTTCTGAAACCAAGTTTTGACCTGGGCATCTGTCATTTTAAGTGCTTTGGCCAGGGCTGCCCTCTCTGCTGATGCCAGGTACTTCTGTCGGTGAAACCTCTTCTCTAGCTCGCAGATCTGCAGCCTGGTGAATGAGGTCCTGGGTTTCTTCTTTTTGGGGGGTGTCCGATTCTGATAAGGGTGACCTATACGGCGTGTTACAGTGAAGGGTGAGAGGGCCACTGGATTGGGAGACAGACGGCAAAAGCAGGCAGGAAAATCAGCAGAATGTACAGGGCATTGCAGAGACAGATAGACAGCACAGCCACTTCCATGCACATTGTGTGACTTGTATATACTGCTGTACCTAAAGTGTGTACGTCTACTGTATATACTATACAGACCCACAGACTGGTTTATCTATATTATGTATGACTACTGTGTATACTGTATATACACACAAACTGGTGTATCTATATTATGTATGACTACTGTGTATACTGTATATACATACAGGCTGGTGTATCTATAGTGTGTAGGTCTACTGTATACACTGTACAGACACACAGGCTGGTGTATCTATAGTGTGTATGACTACTGTGTATACTGTATATACACACAAACTGGTGTGTCTATAGTGTGTATGACTACTGTATACACTGTACAGACATACAGGCTGGTGTATCTATAGTGTGTAGGTCTACTGTATACACTATACAGACCCACAGACTGATGTATCTATATTATGTATGACTACTGTGTATACTGAACATACACACATGATGGTGTACCTATAGTGTGTAAGTCTACTTTGTATAATGTACAGACACACAGACTAGTGTATCTATAGTGTGTATGACTACTGTATACACTGTACAGACACACAGGCTGGTGTATCTATAGTGTGTATGACTACTGTATACACTGTACAGACATACAGGCTGGTGTATCTATAGTGTGTATGACTACTGTATACACTGTACAGACACACAGGATGGTGTATCTATAGTGTGTATGACTACTGTATACACTGTACAGACACACAGGATGGTGTATCTATAGTGTGTATGACTACTGTATACACTGTACAGACATACAGGCTGGTGTATCTATAGTGTGTATGACTACTGTATACACTGTACAGACACACAGGCTGGTGTATTTATAGTGTGTATGACTACTGTATACACTGTACAGACACACAGGATGGTGTATCTATAGTGTGTATGACTACTGTATACACTGTACAGACACACAGGCTGGTGTATCTATAGTGTGTATGACTACTGTATATACTGTACAGACACACAGGCTGGTGTACCTATAGTGTGTACGTCTACTTTGTTTACTGTACAGACACACAGGCTGTTGTATTTATAGTGTATGTCTACTGCCTATACTGTATATATACACAGACTGGCGTATCTAGTGTGTATGTCTACTGTATATACTGTATAAACATACATGCTCGTGTATCTATAGTGTGTATGACTACTGTGTATACTGTACAAACCCACAGGCTGGTGTACCTATAGTGTGTATGACTACTGTGTATACTGTACAGACACACAAGCTGGGTAATCTATAGTGTGTACGTCTATTTTGTATACTGTACAGACACACAGACTAGTGTATCTATAGTGTGTCTGACTGCTGTATATATTGTACAGACACACAGGATGGTGTATTTATAATAAGTATGACTACTGTATCTACTGAACTGACCCACAGACTGGTGTATCTATAGTGTGTAAGACAACCATATATACTGTACAGACACACAGGCTGTGCATCATATTATGGTGGGTATAGGTTCAGAAGCGTGGCCTTAGATAGCATTAGACATGCACTTGTGGAGTCAGTATAGGATATGCATGACACTGGTAAAGTACATGTGACATAACTAAGTTATTCTAGGATGCAAGCTTTAAAGACAACTTAAGGCTGTCGTTCAGGCATATTAAAATGAAAGTATAAATAAGACCCTTGGATGCCTAGTTCCTGTAGCACGAAAGAAAGAGGAGCAATTCTGGAGCAAATCAAATGCACCACAGGGGAGAATGTACTCGTCATTGATTTAAATAGGGCTTTTAACTCACTGAATGCTGGAGAGGTCGAAACATCTGGTATTCAAGAGATTAAAAGCTCCAATTACGTTAAGGGGAGTTTTGGGGATTTGTATTTCTCCCCAGGAGTGCAAATGGTTTGTCTCAGAATTTCCCCCCTTTCTTTCATACATATCCATAGTTATCTCACTTACACACACAAAGTAACCCCCCTCATTAGTGTAAAATGTTATTTAGTTATTTACTTTATAGCGAAATCATGTTAATAGATTGTGGTGATGAGTGGGATGAAGTATTGTGTGTGTAGATAGATAGATAGATACATAATAGATAGATAGATAGATAGATAGATAGATAGATAGATAGATAGATAGATAGATATATAGATAGATAGATAGATAGATAGATAGATAGATAGATAGATAGATAGATAGATAGATAGATAGATAGATAGATAGATAATGGATTGACATATTAGATAGATAGATAGATAGATAGATAGATAGATAGATAGATAGATAGATAGATAGATAGATAGATAGATAATGGATTGACATGATAGATAGATAGATAGATAGATAGATAGATAGATAGATAGATAGATAGATAGATAGATAGATAGATAGATAATGGATTGACATGATAGATAGATAGATAGATAGATAGATAGATAGATAGATAGATAGATAGATAGATAGATAGATAGATAATGGATTGACATATTAGATAGATAGATAGATAGATAGATAGATAGATAGATAGATAGATAGATAGATAGATAGATAGATAGATAGATAGATAATGGATTGACATGATAGATAGATAGATAGATAGATAGATAGATAGATAGATAGATAGATAGATAGATAGATAGATAATGGATTGACATGATAGATAGATAGATAGATAGATAGATAGATAGATAGATAGATAGATAGATAGATAGATAGATAGATAGATAGATAGATAGATAATGGATTGACATGATAGATAGATAGATAGATAGATAGATAGATAGATAGATAGATAGATAGATAGATAGATAGCAATTCTGAAGAAAACCAACTCCAGCGCTAATTTAAATTTGGGTTTAAGTTTTAACCCCTTGGAAGCTAGGTCATTCAATGGGTTGTATCCCATGTAAATGAAATGCAATCAAGAGGGCTGATATGGCATGAGTTGAATTTGAGGGAAGAGTGTTTTTTCGGCCTGATGAACTACGTTACTAGTTAATTGGGTTGTTTCTTTGCCACCTATGGAGCAGTTGGTTTGATAAGGAATTGTTCCAGTTTTCTTGGTAAATCAGGTCCACTGTTCATTCTTGTATTTATTGTTTTTCAGCAACATTTTAGCAAACAGGTATGCGTCTTTATTTTGGAATTTTGGGGTGATGCCAAGATATAGTAACTGTATTTCTTTATTCATGTGTACTAATATCAGGTGCGTGTATGTTTGTATATGATATTTGCTAATATATTTTTTGTTTTCAACTCTTGCATTGTTATTCTTATTCCTAACGGGGAGAACCCTCCAAGTTAATCTCAGTTGCTTTAAATTAATCCTTTGAGTGCAGGGAGGTATCTAATGCTTTGCAATGAGATGGATAGCTCCCTGGCGCTCAAAGAGGTTTATTTTTTAAAATTAATATCGATAAATCATTATAAATAAATCGACTCCTTAATATGGGTTTGCGATGAGCAATCACAAACCAACCTATTTCAGTCAATACAATAATCATGTCCTGTATTTATATAAAAATGTGATTTTTGGATTAGCGCTATAGAAATATATTAGATGTTTTAAACCACTAAATGCTTTTAAAGTACTAGGTAAATAACTGTACTATGAACGTAGCATCTAATCAGTGTTCTCTTTGATTAAATTAATTGAACATTTATACATTGTTAATTTTTAAAGCGTGGATTATCTCTAGGGCCACATTTTGGGGCCTCTAAGGAGTCAATAATATTATAATCAGATAAACAACTTAAGGAAAAACACACTGAATGGCTGTATTATAATAATACATTCTACAAGTTAACAAGACTCACTGTTAAATAAATATTTATTGAAAAGCTCTAGAATTACTTTATATTTTCAATTTCATTTTATGGATGTCGTTTTTGTACAAACTACAAGAGTACAGACAGGCAAAAACGTATTAAAAATAATAGATTTCACATGATACACAGAAGTATATTAGTATTGATCTGGTTGTGAATATTGCTTGTGTTTCTATCTGACATCTATAGGGTAGAACTCATATAGCAGTATTCACTGCAGTTATGGAACAGTTATTAGAGTGACCTAACTGTAATGAAGGAAAGCAACACTATATTGAATCTGATATACTAAGAACTGGGGTGATTCATATCAAACCAAATACACCATAGGAGACACCTCAACTTCCCTAAATCGCTAATTGACCTAAATGGGACTCTTAACTTACTGAACGCTACAATGGTTTCCACCGCATTGCTTCGCGATGCATTGGAGACTTCTCTTATATTTAAGGGGTTAAAAGCTCCATCCAAATCATTTTATTTTTTTGTTATTACATGGTTTAGTCAATTTTATCCTAGTACATCAAGCATTAGTGCCGCTTGTTTATTAAAAAAAGTCTATTCTGGAGGAAGCCAGGGATAAATACAAAATCCACAAATTGCCATTGATTTAAATGTGACTTTTAACCCCTTGAATGCTGGAAAAGTCTCAGTTAAAAATCCTTATTTAAATCAGTGGAATTTCTGATGTGCGCTAGATTGAACTTGTTTTGCCATATAATTGCCTCATTATTAAGTGGTAAAATTGCTTTAACCCTTTGAGTGCCAGAGGGGTATGCAACGCATTGCAAAGCAATGCGTTGCGTACCCCTCTGGCACTCAAAGTGTTAAATTATTTTACCATTGGAATAAAAGGCTGTTGGTCTGCTTTATTTCTACCATGACAGCCCGGGGTAGGCCGGAACACACAGTCTAGGCCTTTCCTAGTGCATTGGCACAGAACCTCTAACATTACAGTAAATTATAAATATAATTACTTGGTATTTGTATAGCCAAGTGTCTCTGAATGGTCACTATACAATCTAGATTTAACTGACTAGCAATCTATACTGCATTTGTGTTGGTGTATTACATTTTATGTAATTTTTCATTTGTTTCCTTTATTTAAAACCCCCAAATTAAGTTAAGTTAAAATATTATATATTTACAGTTTCTATATGTGAAAAATAATGATCCATATGTTACCTCCCTAAATTATAATCCCAAACTTGCTTTTTAACTCATGTTTAAATTATCCTGTTCAGAGAGCATTTTTTTAAACCTTTGTTGTGCTGTTTGTATTGATAGATAAGAGGTAAAGTCAGGTGATTGAGTGTGTTTAGTGCTCAGGTCTCTTGTATTTAGAAGGGTGTTATCTTATCTCAGTCCACTAACATACAGTCCTTCCTGGACAACTGAATAGCAGATCTGGAACCCCGGAAAAGTCAGGAACGGCTTCCAGTCCAGAGCATATATAAGACTAGATTTTAGGCCTTGCAAAACAAATGCATATGTTACTATAAAGTACAAGGTCTGTAAGTGTGTATAATCCCCAGTACATATTTATGCGTTAGTGTTTCTTAAAGTGAAGTTTTATCTATGAATTAAAATGTGATTGATGATGAATGTAATAGTACACATTAACCCCTTGCTTGCTGGGGAGGTCGCCTCTCCAGATTTCAAGGCATTATGATGGAATGGATAAATTACTCGGTCTTTAACCATTTGAGTGCCACTCAAAGGGTTGATTAAATGAAGTTAAGATGTTGGATATTAGTAGTTCACGTAAATAATTACTATCTAAAGTCTGCTATAGCTAAAAGCTGTGTACATTGTAATTCAAATTGAATTTAATTTTTGCTGCATGCCCATATTATCTAATTAATTTTGAATTAATTTTAGATTATAATATAAATAATAATCAACGGCAAAGGTTTCAGACTGATATTATTCACGTAAAATATCTATCTCAAACGTATAAACTTTATTTGACTTTAAGCAATTAATGCAGAATGATAAATAACTGTAAGAGATGTCCCGCTTGTTAATATTAGGTTATAGAGTAATACGGTAGAAATTAGATAGCTAGCTAGCTAGCTAGATAGATAGACAGACAGAGAGATAGATAGATAGATAGATAGATAGATAGATAGATAGATAGATAGATAGATAGATAGATAGATAGATACATTTGCGTGCAAAATATATTCCCATTTAATATTTCAAACGTTGTTCACTTAAGTTGGTAATTTTTAATTAATTTTATAAAATATTATATTGCTTTATAAATTGATCATATTACACTGTACTCTCTGTATTACAAACATTTTAAAATGATATCACGCTATAAACACATAGGTCATTGGGTAAAGGTATATAACATTTTCAAGGCCCGGAATGTTATTTCACCAGGCCAGCTACTGTACACAATACTACGCTATATAGGCCATGTGTAATCCATACAGAAATGTAAGTACTCCTTATGAATGAATGAGACAGGGAGTTAGTTGCACTAAGACGAACCGAAACGATTCTGGGTCAAACCAAGGGCACCGTAAAAATTCCCATTTATATAAGGGGAGTTGTTAACATCTTGAATGCTTCGCAATGTGTTGGATACCTCTCAAGCATTCAATGAGTTAATAGTCCCATTTAAATCATAGGGGATTTTGTAAATGCTTATTTGTTCCCCTATGTTGCAAATGGTCCTTTCAGAATTGCTCCAGTTCTTATACCATCTGTTCTAAAGAGTGCAGGGCAGAAATGGTGTATTACAGTATGGGCAGAGGCCAAGCATGGAGACAGGGGGTCCTACCTGTGAATCTGTCCTTCGTGTACCTCCTGTTACTCTCCATCCAGGGGAAAGTTAACCCCGTAAGGTTGTTCATATTGTTCATGCCCCCAACACTGGGCACTGTTGGCATTCCAGTGGAAATAGGCTGGTGAACGCTGGTTGCCAAAGGTCTGTGAGCTGGAACCCTAATAACGCCGGCAGAATTGAGGTTATTCCCATTCATGTTCACCCCCATGTTCATATTGTAAGAGCCAGTCAAGGATGCCATGCTGCAGGCACTGTTGTTGTAGCCCCCATTGCTGTTATTGCTGTAGTTGCCTGTCATGGTGTTGTAGGCGCTGCTTACAATGCATCCCAAGCCATAATCTGAGTCCTGCAGCCTGGAGCTGGAGATCATACAACTCCCCTGGTCTGGATTGTTTAAAATCTGGTCAATGCCAAAGCTGATGGGTTCTGCGTGGGTCTGGTGGATGTGATGGGCCCCTATATGATCCATGATTGCCTAAGATCCTTCCCACAGGATGGTGGACCTCCAGCCCCAAGCTACAATCAGTTAAAAGATAACAGATCTTGCTTGGTTTCGCTTCAGTTGCTCCCAATTCCTTAGGAAGGATAAAAGAGAAAAAGGAAGACCTAAAGTAGATGCTTGCTTTTTGCATTTGCTTAGTACTCGCTGTGCAAACTGGGACATCAATCACAATGCCAGTAGGCCTGGGCTGGAGGGAGATTGGAGTCTTCCTCTCTGGACGCTCATTGGCTGAAGTCTGACAACAGAGACCTGACTGACAAGCTGAAAAAGGAGTTTCATTCACAGCCAAACCCATAAACTGTAATGTGCCAGAACTGAGCCATACAAAGTCAAGTCAAACAGTTAGGATAGGGGACAGGGTGACCAGAGGTGAGGTTTTATTAGTCATTACTCTTTTCCTCTCGCTCTGTCTCTATCTCATATATATATATACATATATATATATATATATATATATATATATATATATATATATATACATATATATATAGGTAGATATATATAGATATAGATATATAGAGATATCTATCTATCTATCTATCTATCTATCTATCTATCTATCTATCTATCTGTCTGTCTGTCTTTCTGTCAGTCTGTCTATCTATCTATCTATCTATCTATCTATCTATCTATCTATCTATCTATCTATATGTCTATCCTTGCTATCAAACTTCAGAGAGCTGTGAAATATCTTGGCTTTATGTAATAATAATAATAATAATAATAATAATAATAATAATAATAAGTGTTGTTATTATTATTATTATTATTATTCCCTAGCTACTCTCAACTTCAAGTAGCCAAATATTTTAAAATGTCAACACCCAGGGGTCAGTGTCTTATACGTTATATAAATACACAAAAATAAATAGTAGTTTATTTATATTTCATTCCAATATTTCTGTCTCTGCTCATTTATAGACTGTAAGGCTGTTTCAAAGGCAATTTATTAAAAAATAAATCTCTTAGAAAGTAAAATATATACACACAACATTTTAATTTGTAGACTCACAGGAGAAATCTGATCATAGTAAAATAATTGGGGGCATGGTATCATGTTGACACAACAGAAATTGTATAAATTGATATATTGTTATCACCATAATCTGCTTTACACCAGGTAATTCATCTTGCACTCGCAATTTATGTCAATTACCTTTCAATTGTGTCATTACGGATTGAGTAATGGCACATGGATGGCATCTTGTTAGAATGAATCTTCATAGTTGGCTCTGATATTGTTACCCAGTTTTTAATTGCCTTAAACAATATTCCTCTTTTGTTTTAAAATATGGTTAATGTGGACTTGCACTCACTTGCAGTTTGAACACTATTCAGAAAGGATGGCATCGTTATAATTACGTCCCTAATTGCCAGCAGCACAGTGATCCCTAACGTCTCCCTGCAGGGCTATGGAGCACTTTCTCAGTTATCTGTTAATCCAGTTCATTTTTTTCTTAATTAGGCCATTTAGTTTTGTTTACAAACTAACTCCTTTTTAAGTTGTAATGTCTAGCTCGATATCACAATGCATGTAAACTGAGCCTGTTCTGATTAAAGGTCAGATAAAATTACATTGCACCAGGAGTCTTCCCTGCTGAAGCCCTGAGGCAATAATTAGGGAGTCTTCTCTTCCATTCCTAGCTGTTACCCCCTTGCTTTGTCTTCACTGACTACCATTATCTCTGTCCTCATTCCTTCCAGTGGAACCAGGCAGAATATGATCTGTTCTTTCATGTTACACAAAAGAAGTATACTACTTTATAAACCATTTACTAAATATACTATACAGCATTATAAGCGTGATAGAATTCTTCAAGCTCATAAAATAAGTTGAATATAGTAAGCAGAAATGTTGGAATAACTTTTATCAAATAAATTGAACTGTGTCAAATAAATGAATCTTATTAGTGTGATTTATATATATATATATATATATATATATATATATGTATATATATATATATATATATATATATATATATATATATATATATATATATAATAAAACATAGCTCAGATATTAAATTATTAAATTATATTTTTCTCATAGATCATAATAATTTGTTTAACCATCTGAGGACCAGAGAGGTGTGCAACGCATTGCTTAGTGTATATATATATACCCAAGACAATGAATATATATACATGTCTTTGTTTTGATAACATAGAATGTGTCAATGTTCCTAGTGCAGAAAATAAGATGCATGATAACAGAAAGGTTCTGAATATCTTTAGCCATTTGATATGTACCAGCACTCCAACAGTTAAAATAAATGAGTTCCTACTGATATGTTAAATTAATAACTCTAGGGATAGTCCAGACTTTCTGAAACAATATCTGTTTATTAACTACAAAAATAATTCACATGGTTTGAATATATGACACAGTGGAAAAGTAGGGATATATATATATATATATATATATATATATATATACACACACACATACATACAGACAATGATTGGCACTCCATAAAACATAATTATGCATAGGTGCTCTTGCTCCTATACGTAGATATAAAAAGTATCATATTCCACTAATAAAATTATTTTATATTTAAGACCTGTGAGTGCCTGCTGCAGATATCATAATTTATGTGATACAACATTTTATATATATATATATATATATATATATATATATATAGAGAGAGAGAGAGAGAGAGAGAGAGAGAGAGAGAGAGAGAGGGGGGGGGGAGAGAATTAGGATCACAAAAAGTGTATAGGAGTCCAGTTCAGTACAAGTGATACCTTTATGGCAGTGTGGCATAGAATGCAAGCTTTCAAGACCACTTACGTCTCTTCGTCAGGCATTTAGATATCTTCGTCAGGCATGCCTGACGAAGAGACTTAAGTGGTATTGAAAGCTTGCACTCTAATGCTAATCAGTTAGCCAATGAAGACACCACTTTTACTATAAAAGTGTATAAGCAGGTGCATTGACGGCCATTGTCTAGTGCATAAAGTCACTGTCATTTATAATAAAGCAGGATTCTGGAAATCTACGTTAGTTAAAGAATATAAGTGGGGCTCAAGAGGCTCTTTATTTCAGTTTTGAAGAAACTTGATAAACAAACACCCCAAAATGAGCTGGTACGTATAAAATAAATTATTAATATTTTACATCCATAAAATATAACACTAAACTTGATTTTATTTTAAACTACGTATATTGTTCTGTTTAGAGAGTATGGGATTAAAGTTGATTGTTTTGTCTGTATTGAGAAATAAGAACTAAATTAGCAATAAGAACTAAATTAATTTTACACTGTGATTACTGCCCACTGCTCTTGCGATAAGAATGGTTATCTAATGTCAGTCCATTCAAAGACAATCCTGGACAATCAATTGGAACCATAGAGGCCTCCAAGAAAAAGGCCCAAAATATGGCAGAAACGTTGACATAAACACAGCACATCATTCTGAGGATCTGTAACTAGTGTTTGCGATATTAGTGGCTATTGTGTCATTGTTACCATTGAATATTACTGTTTGCAAGAGCACCCAATCACTTTGTATTTTGTTTTGGAGGAACCACAAACATCTATCTATCTATCTATCTATCTATCTATCTATCTATCTATCTATCTATCTATCTATCTATCTTTCTGTCTATCTATCTGTCTATCTGTCTGTCTGTCTGTCTGTCTGTCTGTCTGTCTGTCTATCTATCTATCTATCTATCTATCTATCTATCTATCTATCTATCTCTCTGTCTGTCTCACATATATATCCTATATTGTTAGCGTTTCCCTGACATGAACATAATTACGTTTTCGGAAGAGGGCAATTCTGGGGTAACACAGCTGCGCCACAGAGTACAAATAAACGTAAATGGGGCTTTTAAACTCTTATGTGCTATAAAAATGTCTTCTCAGCGGATTGGTGATCTATCTAGCATTCAAAGAGTTAAACAATTGAGAATAGTATGTTCTCCCTATACAGTCGGTTTACTCCAGACAGAGTTCATGTTGTCTTTACACACACACACACACACACTTGCCCAGTCTTTCTGTATGTAGAGGCGTATTGCCTCTTGGTTGCAGAGAACTTACACTTCAAATGTGACTAAATGACAGAATAATATACTTGTACGACTCTGCATTAGACATCAAACACAGGGTCCCTATCTGCTCTCTCTCTATCCTCAGTGGACAGAAGGGAAAATATAACTCTTTAGTTGCCAGGGGGGATTAGGCCCATCTGGCAGCACAATGATAAGTGATATGTTTAGAATGCGAGACTGATATACTAAATTGATCTGGAGCAAATCTGGAGCAGACCAAATGCACCATACGGGACAAATTAAATTTCCCCGAATCCCAACTGACTTAAATGGTGTATTAACCCACTGATTGCTAGACAGGTATGGAACGCCTTGCTTTGAGGCACGTTGGAGAGCTCTAGCATTCCAGGAGTTAACAGCCTCATTTAAATCGATAAGAATTTAAATAAATGAGCATCTTCATTTATTGCCATGGTATGGCTGGTTTGCCCCGAATTTCTGACCCTATATTAAGTGTGTGCGTGTGTCTGTGTGTTACCGTCTGTGTGTTACCGTCTGTGTATGTCAAGTTTGTTCCTGTGTTTGTGTATGTGTTAAGAGTGTGTGAAGGGTGTGTGTGCGTGTGTCTGTGTGTTAGGTGTGTGCGTGTGTCTGAGTGTTAGGTGTGTGTGTTTCTTTGTGTTAGGGGTTTGTGTGTGGGTCTGTTTATTAGGTGTGTGTCTGTGTGTTTTATTAGGTGTGTGTCTGTTTAATAGGTGTGTGTTTGTATGTCTATTTACTAGGTGTGTGTATGTCTATTTACTAGGTGTATGTGTGTGCACGCGTTTAGTCGAAAGTGATTTAGGCTCATGGTGTAGCCGAAACGTTGTGATCAAGAAAAATAAAACCTCACTTCGATTAAGGAAAGACCAAATACATGCCAGGTATTTTACGTTAATATAATGGCCAATCTTCTTGAACATCATCCAATGACTGAAGACATTAAGTTTTATTGTCTAGTACTGTCCTAATTACAAAGAAAAACATATGGAATCCTTTTATGATTAAAAACAACGATTTTCGCGTGCAGATTTTGTTGGACGGATACGACTGTCGCACTATAGTCATCAGAAAATGCTTGTTTCAAATGGGATTGCATTATTAAGAATTGATTGTTGAGGAGGGGGGTTACTCTTTTAACATCAAGCATTAATATATGAATATTTCATATGAGATCTTTTTTTGCCCAGCAATTGACCGACATGAAAATTTAATGGAATGACCCGCTTCTCAGATTTAGAAGCTTGTCATCCCATTAGCAAAACTTGGAACAATTTTCATTCACAGGTAAATAATTCAGATAAATGCTGACTTTATTTTTCTGGAATGATTTCTACAGTTTAAAATGAAGACAAGTTTAATTCTATTGAATGTAGAATGTCTCATTGTTGAATTAATATAGTGCAAGTCTTTATATGACTTATTCATTACATTTTAATTCATGATATGGGAGATACATCTTTCTGACCCATAAAACACGATTTAAACGACCACATAACAATATAAAGCTATCATTTGAAGCTCACAGTAAGCTTTAATGAATATATATTATGTATATCAGATTTATTGCCCATACGCGTGAACAAGTAACGCAATTCTGCATCAAGCCAAACGCACCCTAGCGGAGAAAGACGTTCTCGCTGATTTAAATAGCTGTTTTAACCCTTTGAGTTCCAGAGGGGTACGCTGCGTACCCCTCTGGCACTCAGTGGGTTAACCCCTTGATTACTAGAAAGGTCTCCAGCGAGACATCTGTAACATTCAAAATCCCATTGATTTCAAAGGGGCTTTTAATACCTTGTATTGGGCTTTTAACCTCTAGCGTTTAAATTGCCATTGATTTCAATGAGGCGTTTAACTCTTTGTATGCAAAAGTAGTCTCCAATGTATCGCGAAGCTTTTCTAGGATTCAAAAGGCTAAAAACCCAGATTTCAATCATTGGCAATTTTGGGGAATTTGTGTTTGTTCCCAAATGATGCTTGTCCCGGACTTTCTCCTCTTATGGACATATAACCTATAATGTTATAATACATATAATTGATTAACTGTTTAAGGACAAGTCATCGGTTTGCGACGTGGTGCACAACCCCCTGGTCCCTAAAGGGTTAATATTAAGCAATATCATTGGATTTTAAAACTATTGTAACAAAAGCAATAGAACAATATCTGTATATTAGCATATGGATGTTAAAAGAAGCCTGCGGCACATTGCATTGGGCACCTCTCCGGCGCGCAGCGGGTTAACTAGTGAACTGTAGACAGTTACTTATACCCATAACACAACATGTTTTTGCCATATGGTAGCAGACACTGGGAAGTATTATAGAGAGAGTTCCTGGAAGCTGTTCTCCCATCTGCTAACATATACAGTGCTCACTTTACCCAACAGAGATCCAAAAAAATCAAACTCACTTATTGAACGCTTACTGAGTGTTCTGAGCAATCACAGGGGCTGCCAATTGCTCCACTTAAGTGCTAAATAAATATTTCTTTTCATGGTTTGTTAGGTGTCGAGAACAATCCGGTGAGACCCTCTTCCCAATTTACTGAATGTAGTTACTGTCACATGGCAGCAGATCTGTCACTGTTACAAATGGACAGTGCACACACACAGGAACACACCACTCTAACTTACCATTCATATTAGGGCCCTATCTTCAAAAGAATTCTGGAGTAAGTCTATGGGAAACGAATAGCTTTATAGGGGAGTACAAACATTGCCATTGATTTAAAGGAGGTCTTTAACATCTTGAATGATTGAGAGGTCTGGTACGCATTGCTTCGATTCTCTGGCATTCAAGGGGTTAAAGCCTCAATTTTGGGATTTTTTTTATCCTTTAAAATTCACTTGGTCTGCTCCAGATCTACTTTGTGTTTTTTTTTAAATATGGCCATAGACTAGGAGCCTTATTTATCACTGCAAATCTGGAGTAAACCAACTGCACCACAGGGGGAATGGAAATCCCATAAACTGGCATTGATGTGAATAGGGCTTGTAACCCCTTGAGTGATAGAGAGATCTCCTACGCATTGGGAGATCTCTCTATCACTCAAGGGGTTAAAATACTCCTTAATTTAGGGGAATTTTTATTTCCTTCACTTGCAGTGTACCCAGATAGGGGACTGTTTCATGCAAACTTTTTTTTTTTTTGATGAAGGCCAGAGTGCCACCGAAACGTTGATCATGCAATGTATTTATGGACCATATGCACACAAGTGGAGCAATCCTGCGTGGGCGACCTAACATTCACAAGGTTAAAACCCCCATTTCAATCCATATAAATTTTGGGATTTTCTCACTGTGACGCAATTGGTTTGCCCCAGAGCTGCACTACTCTCTTTGTGCGTATGGCTCTATAAATCAGGGCATTCTGTAAGTAATCGGCCCTAATAAGAGATGCTGCTTTTCTTGTTGTGTATCTATAAACCAGATTTCCTGCAGCCTGCAATGCGTCTACATGTGAGATTGTACATATTGTAAGGGTCATATTCACAAAATTAGAGAGGAAAAATTGTGGAGCAGACCAGTTGTGCAATAGAGAGAAGTCTGGCTAATAGACAAACTAGAAAACAAGGGGCTGGATTCAAATGCAGGTGCTAATTTTATATCTGCTTTTATCTCCAGGTTTCCCCATAGACTTCAATAGGAAAGTATTTGACAAAACGGGAGGTAATATTTATCTCCTGCATTTGAATCTAGCACAAGAACCTCAGACTCTGATAGGGCTGAGTGCTTATCGAGTACATATATATGGGTCCATATGCACAAACTACAAGTGGAGAAATTATAGGACAAACAATGTGCACCATAGAAAACAAATATTATCCACATTTCCATTGATTTAAATGAGGTTTTCTTTACCCATTGAATGCCATATACCAGAGAGCTCTCCAACACATATTGTTAAAAGCCACACTTAACGCAAAGGAAATATGTATTTAAGCCATATGGGGAGGTAACCATGTTTTTATCTTCATATAGAAGTATGGGACGCTTTCAAATGATTCATTAATGTAAATGATTTTAACCCTTTGAGTGCAAGAGAGGTACGCAACGCAATACGTTGCATACCACTCTGGCACTCAAAGGGTTAACCTCTTGAACTGAGGGGTGTCCAGTACTTTGATTGATTCATACTGTGTTGCAGACCAGTATAGCATCCAAGGGGTTACATTTTCAATTGAAATCAACAGATATTGTAATTTCTTCCACGTAATACAGCTTTACT
Organism: Rhinophrynus dorsalis; assembly: GCA_037306005.1. Classification (NCBI taxonomy): domain Eukaryota; kingdom Metazoa; phylum Chordata; class Amphibia; order Anura; family Rhinophrynidae; genus Rhinophrynus; species Rhinophrynus dorsalis. The sequence goes on along the minus strand of CM074724.1, from coordinate 84,792,108 downwards.
TTGTGTTTGTGATCAACGTTTCGGTGGCATTCTGGTCCTCATGAGCAAATCGAAATGAGCAATATATTTGTATTTTTAGAGTCTGAGTGATTTTATACAACTGAATACGGTTAAAATATCAACTCTTTAAGGATCAGAGCAGTGAGCAACGTATTGCGAAGCTGCGTTATCCACTCTTCTAGTCCATGAAGGGTTAATTAAGTCATAATTCAATAACAAACTGGCCATCAAAATGCCCCTTTCACCCTGTAGATGAGCACACTATTTGATGATGGGAGATGCAGTCCAATAACAGCCGGAGAGCCACATGTTCTTGTTAACAGTATTACAGTACCACTAGTATTTTAATTAAATAAACTTTTATTTCTGGGTCTGTTACACACATATAAATACACACACTCACATACACACACACACACATTCACATACGCAAACACACATACACACATATACACACACAAACATGTACACGTCTTTCATGGTCACCCTGACATTTATTCATTACCTGATCCCCAATACGTGTTATTTTACACCAGAGATGGAACTGATCTACAATTACAGCCCGATTGTGAGTTAATGGAAGTAGCAGGATTTCCTTTTCTCTTTGAGGTGTATACTAGTAGAAAAGAGGCACCTTAGCTGAAAGGCCACTTTAGCCGGTGATAGACACAATGTAAGTGCATGAGGGGTCTGATCAGCTCTCTGTCTGCCTGGATCTCCCTTCCTGAATCCCATGTCTGTGAGGATCACATTTCCAGTTCTACCTGCCTAGTGAACTCTGCTGGGAACCCTCTGGCGCCAGCTCCATCAACCAAAGTTCTTGTGGTTAGGAAAGGGGAAGGAGCACTCAGAGGCAGAGGAGCTGACGAAGGCCTCAATGAGTCTCCCCCCACCCATCACATCTTTAACCCATTGACGGCCAGAGCGGTGTGCAAAGCAGTGAGCACACACTTCCACTAGACTGCAAAGGGTAACCCGCTCTCTTTGTTGCAAGAGTTGTTGAAACGTAACAATCCATTGCAGTTTTAAAAATTAAAGAATTAATCAACACTAGATAATTCCACATCAATCATCAACTAATGCAAAAAAAAAAAAAATTAAATAAAATAATAAAAACAAAGTCAAATAAGCGTGTGCATATGAAATCAAAACCAGTTCAATATCCATTCACATTCTGGAGATTAAATTCCAGAATTTGTGTAATATCAGCAATCTGTAGGATTTTGTTTTTATCCATAACATGCCCCCATTATTTTATTTTATCCCAAACCTGCTGAATGAACACCCTTTCCTTCCACAACACCCGATGTATTAAAGCTGGTTTGAAGATGAAAATGAATAAATGTAACAAATATATTAATTAATAAATCATCATATTATTTAGATTTCTTGCGTCTAAGATTCCGTGGATTTAATCCGAACTGCTGAAAATATTCACTTAAATAAAATAGTATGGATCTATGGCAACATAAAATATATCTTTAATTGTTATTGCGGTCAGTATATTCAGTAGCGCAGTGTCAGTGGGTTACTAACTTTAACTTTACTGATAGACAAAGAGCCCACTGGGGTGTAGGTATAAAAGCAAACTGAAATAATTCTGGGTCAAAACTAATCCACTGTAGGGGGACAAATAAGCATTCCCTGAATTTTCTTTAACGCCTTAATGGCTAAAGAGGTTTCCAATGCATTGTTTTCCAATTCGTTGTAGACCTGTCTAGGATTCAGTGGGTTAAAGGCCTCATTTTCCCCAGTAGGAATGTTATTTCTCCCCTGTGGTACAAGGCCCTATGATCAACAGAAACGCTGAATTGTTTTTTGGGGAAAACAACTGATACACAGGGCTCAAAGACAATAGCTAGACAGGACACTGTCACGAAGAGCTTACAATCTAGGGATCACTTGGCTTTCTCACACGCTCAAGTGAGGGTGCATTTACTCCTATATATGTGACAGATATTACTCAGTGATTCGTGTGATTGATTTTGTAACATGAATAGATTTTCAATTCATTTACACTTTGCATGGAGGCAATTCCAGTCAATTAATCTGAACTGAACTAAAATACTTAATCCATTATATATTATATATACACGAGTAATGAACACCATTGGAAGTGGTAGGAGCTAATATAGTAAATGGTATCCAAAAAAATGTCTGGGATAAAACTATGTCAAATTGTGCATTTTATTTATAGGAAAATTGGCAGACAAGATGGGCCAATTGGTTTTTATTTGCTGTCAAAATCTGTTTCCAAAGAAACAAAGCAAACACTTCAGATCTGTGTTATTACAGTCCATGTGTGCAGAATGTGCAGCGCTGTGCCACTGAACAGCACGGCATATTGTCAGACATTGATTACAATATTTGCGAGATACAATACAGACAATAAATATAAAACACAGAAGAGCATACAATCTACAATTAGGTGTTTTATTGTTAAATACTTTCTAAATTGCGGTTGGCTTTCTAAAAAGGAGACACCCCTTCATCTCTGCGTTGCAATGCGTTGGATACCTCTCTGGCATTCAAAGGGTTAATTTGCTCCTTGCATGTAAAGTTGTATTGTACTGATGGTGGCTTGTAATAAAGAATTACTTTGCTTTTGGCATGTAAAAGTGCAATGTCTCTGTAATTCCAGATATAAATGTTAGTAGTCTATTTCATAGACCTGGCATGATCTGTCTGAAAAGCAGTCTGTCAGTGATGCCCATGTATACACCTATCTGGTTTATTATGTGCATCTTGGGGTGTCCTTGGCATAATGCTAGGGACACATCCATATCCAGAGTACAGAGGAACTTGATCATACAGTAAGTACCCTCTACTTGGCACTGTCAGAGGTGGAGTAGAAGAGGGATCAACTTGTTCTCCCCCTTTAGACTAAGGAGGATGGGAATAGACGTTGAACCCCGGTTGGAGAGCCACACATTGCCCAATTCTGATCTAGGCACCTGTTAACCCTTTGACTAGAAATCCTACGAATGTGTGGATGTCTACCAAATTCCTTTTGGAAGAATCCACTCAGCCCAGTAGTAGATTATTCTGGACAATCAATGGGAAGCCCTTGAAGTCCTGGAAAGGGCATAAATGGCTGCTCCCTCAGAACACTAGTAAGATTAGACTTTAGGCATCAGAAAACAGAGACGTTTTACAGATGCAGAATGAAGTAATGGCTTTATATGTATAGAAGAACCCTAGTTCATTACTATTTGTTAGTTTTGCTTTAACCCTTAGAGTGCCAGAGGGGTACGCTTGGCACTCAAAGGGTTAACCCACTGAATGTTTGGGCAATTTTGCTCTCTGGCAAGATGATAAAAGCCACGTTTCAATCAACGGGGCTCTGGGGATTTTTTATCTGTCCCCTATAGTCCAGTTGGTTTACTCTAGAATTGCTCCAGATCTTCTTAACCCTTTGAGTGCCAGATGGGTACTCAACGCATTACATTGCTAAACAATGCGTTGCTACCCCTCTGGCACTCAAAGGGTTAACATAGTAGTCTTTCAAAGAGAGAGAGGAGCAATTCAGGTTCAAATCAACTGCACATAACAGCCCCCACATTCCTATTGAGTGAAACTGAGTTCTTATCCGTTTGAGGGTTAATGCATTGGATACCTCTGTGGCACTCAAAGGATTAACGACGTTGGATAACTCTCTGGCACTCAAAGGGTTAGCCCCGAAATCCCAGAGAGGTCTCCAACAAGACTTCTCTAGCATTCAAGAGGTTAAACATTTCGATTAAAGCAACAGAACATTATATTCGCTCCCTGTGGGTCAGTTGGTTTACTCCAGAATTGCTCTTATTTTCGATAGTGTCACAGACTCCTAAATAAAATAAAAAGGTTCATATTGAATTCTTCCATTTATCAGAACAAATGTGATTTTTGCTCGAATGTTTCAATATTAGCAGTTAGGAATAACTGATATAAAATACATAATTATATTGTTTCTTCAGTGTATAAAGAGGTGACAAAGCAAGTAGTGTACCTCAATCCAGTCAGTCCAATAGGGAGTTATGACAAAAAAGGAATTATTAGTAGTTTATTATTATTAATAAATTTTTCTATGTGGGACAAAATTATATTCATACAATGATCCGATTTGTTTTATTATAGTGTTAAAATGGCTTTTTAACTCTTTGAGACACCCTTCTTGTACTTGTAGGGCTCATGTATTAATATTCCAGAGTTATTTAACAATTTGAGTTCCAGCGAGGTCCATAACCCATCTTAGGCGGAGTATTTTAACCCTATACGTGCCAGATGGGATGTCAGATGTTTTGCACAGAGCAGCTCTAGTGCTCAAGGGGTTAAGGCGCATTACTGTATCAGGCAATGGGTCTTATGTCTAAAACAAACTGGTAACATTTTGGGACAAACTAACTGTACTATAGGGGGGACAAATAAAATATCTTACAATTTCCATTGACATAAATACAGCTTATAACCCCTCCAATACCAGAGGTGTCTCCGACGCGTTGGAAGTAGTGCATTGGAGGCCTCTCTAGCATTTAATGGGTTAACAAAGCAATGCATTGCACACTTCTTTGGCACTCAAAGGTTTAAAGACGGAATGTAAATAAATGAGGGGTTAGTTTCTCCCAGGTTCCCCATGGCGCAGATGGCTTGCTCCAGAGCTGTGCTTTTTACCCATTGATTTCCAGAATCGTCTCCAACGCATTGCTTCTCAATACTTTGGACACCCTCCTGGCATTAATGGATTAAACACCCGTCTTAACCCTTTGAGTGCCAGAGGGGTACGCAACGCAGTGCTCTCTGGTACTCAAAGGGTTAGATCAATGAGTCATTCCATCCCGGATTTCCCACTTGACGCGGTTGGTTTGCTCCTGCATCACATCAGCTTTTGTACACAAGGTTCATTATTTGCTTAATTTTCACAAAAATCCAAGTCTAGGTGCATACATGATTGAACTATGTGAGTAAAGGTTGCTATGTACAACACAGCTGTTATGTTGTCATTCAACAGGGCAAAAATAAATGAAAGAGGCTAGTACTTTTAGAAGCAGTGGGAGTATATGGCTTGTTTCCTTCTGGAAACTTTCCTACAGCTTTATCCCACTCACTTGATGGTGACACCATGGCATTGCTAGGAGAGGAGAAACATATGCCAAGAACCGAAATAATAAGAACAGTGAGGCTGATGTACTCTCCATATATTGAGCAATTCCGGAGCAACCCATCTGCACCCTGGGAGAAAAATAAAAAGCCTCCAAATGCCCACTGATTTAAAAGAGGGTTTTATAACTTGTTGGAGACATAGCTGGAATTCAAAGAGTTAAAAGCCTAATATAAATTAATTGTGATGTTTATTTGTCCCCTGTGGCACAGTTGTTTTTTGTAGAATCACTCCATTTGTTGAAGTACATCAGTCTCAGCAGCTTAGTAATAAGTTCATTCACAATTCATCAGCATTGGAATATTATACATACAAACAAACAGACCTGGTTCCTCTATATGCTGGGAATAATGTGTGCCCTGTAATGGGCATATATAATAAGTCTTAGTATATATCAGTGAAATAAGTGAGAATTTAGTTCCACAAATTGGCCAATCCGTGTGTAAGCTTACCACTATGCCAAGGTATCTTACTTTATGGTAAGTCCTACTCTAATATGTATGCAAATACTAACTAAATTAAAATTCTCTGAAGAAAGATGTTATTTTGAAAAGCGTCAGAAGGGACCCTTTAAATAATATTATGATGTTTTTATTGTCATTTGTGGGTCCCAGTGTAGTGCAATTAAAAACAACAGACATACAATAAAATAAAAAGATGTAGATGAAGGACTTACCTGGTGCAGGGCCCATATGGGCCTGCGTTAATAAAGTGATTACATAGAGAACTATGTTCCATTTATATCCTTCCTCACAGAACATTATATTTAACCCCTTAGGGACCCTTGACGTACCAGGACCGTCAAGGGTAAACTTTCTTGAAAGACCCTTGACGGTCCTGGTACGTCACGTACATTTTACTTACAGCGCTCTACCGGGAGCACTGTAAGTAAAAATGGGGCATGAAATAGACCGCTCCAAGATCGGAGCGATCTATTTCAAGCCCCATAATGACGCGCCGATACACGTGACAGGTCACGTGTACCGGCCCGTCAACGTGCCCCTATGCGGACGTTATGGGACGGAAATGTCCCATAATGTCCGGTCCTTAAGGGGTTAAAGTAGTGTAAAAACCCACGCACATGGGCCAAGGTCCAGGTAATGTTAAAGGGATAGTAATGTTTCATAATAAAAGCAGCTCTAATGAATCATCATAGTATCTGGACCTTGGAGAGTGTTGTTTCAATTCTGTCAGAGTTGTAGTTGAATGATAAAGAATGATAAAGTATCCCCCTCCCACCCCTTTTACTAATGTAACACTGCTCATCCAGAGCAGAAGGGAGGTTCCCAGGTAGATTGCAGAGAGGGACAATCTTCAATTAAGATAAGGGAAAAACCTGAAAAACTTGTCAAGGGGGGCAGGGCTTTCATTGTTCTTATAGGAAGAAGAGTGTCCCCTTCTGTTATCTGTCTGGTCTATGGACTGGATTCCACATCTGAGAAGAGATGGCTTACACTAGGTAAAATGGGCGGGAGGGGAAACTTTGCTTGTGAATATCTCTCAAACCATAAAGGTTTGAGAGATAAGACTTATATGGTTCTTCATGTTTTTTTAATGCCTACAAATAAAATAAAGATAAAACGAAGTATTACTATCCCTTTAAGCGTCTGCTACCTCACTGCTCAACCTGATGGAGTCTTTCCCAGTAGAGACTGCCCAAAGGTGCGCAGTCTCTACTGCACATGATGGCTTTTGACAAACATCCTGGAGAATTCTTATATAGGATGGACATGCTCTATCTATCTATCTATCTATCTATCTATCTATCTATCTATCTATCTATCTATCTAACTATCTATCTGTCTATCAGGTATCCTGTACTATTTTGAAATTAAATCACAGTGAATCAGCTCACGTCTAAAAGAAGCTGTACAATAAGACTGATTTTATCTTTCCATCTTTACCTTAACTGATTGGATTACAATATAATCGTATTCATATTACTAACCGTTTCTAGTGAAGTTTCTTTAGGTTGGTTATGCTCTTTTTAATGTCAATGATGTGGTAACATGTAGAAATACACATGAGAGAAATCTCAGTATATTCTTCCTGGTAAAACATTTTCTAAATAAATAAAAGGTATTATACTTAAGAGTCTGTGAGACTATTATACAAATAATACATAATTCTGCAGTAAACCATCTGCAACACTGAGGAAAATACATCTTAATTTCACATTGAGTTGAATGGGTCTTTAACCCTTTTGTGTGCCATCCCTCTGGCACTCAAAGGGTTTCAACTTTCAATGCTAGAGAAGTCTCTAACGCATATGCAAAAATCCCCATTTAAATCAATGGGCATTTAGAATGACTCCAGTTGCGTAGTAAATCAGCTTTTATCTTTATGCATGGGCTATTTCTGTGCTTTCCTTATACTCCAACAATGTCTCTAGCGCACATACAGTTACACATTTGCTAAATGCAATATGCAGGGGCGGATGTAGTTAATTTCACAAGCACTTCATGACACTGAGATACATCTCTGTTTCACACTAGTCCATCCGTCCTATCATTCATATCTATTTCAGGTCTTTTGTTGAAAGGGCACTATTTAATTTGTGATTAGAGATTAAGTGTGCATTTAACTAGCACTCAGGTCACACATATCATAGCTGCTAACAGCACTGAGAGATTTAAGTGGATCCTCCCACTCATCCTATATATCTCTGTTAGGAAACCAGACTTTACTCCTCAGCTGTTGTTGACTACAACTCACATCACCTTAACTGGCTCAGTTGTTGGCTGAGGATGATGGGTGCTGTAGTTCAGCAACAGAGGAGCCACAGTTTTCTCACACTAACCATATAGTTGCACAGCACACAGGCACACATTATTCTCATTCCTCTCTCTCTCTATCTCCCTCTCACATTTGTTCATGAAAATGAACTGCCACTCATAGGGTAATAAGATTTTGTAAGTATCTCCTCGTTTCCCCTCAAAATAAACTGAATTAGCCTCTTGTTTATAATAATAAGAGTTCAGTACTTTAATCATTCCATCCCAAGTGTGTGTATGTGTGTTCATGGATGTGTGTGTGTGTGGGGGGGGGTCATCATGGTTCAAAAAGACAAAGGGATAGTAATGTTTCACAAAAACATCAGCTCCAATTAATCTTCATAGTATTTGAACCATATAGAGTGTTATTTCAGTACTGTCACAATTGTAGTTCAAGAGTAATTGAATGATAAAGTATCCCCCTCCTGCCCCTTTTACCTAGTGTAAGCCTCCTCTCCTCAGATGTGGAATATGATCCATAGACCAGACAGATCACAGCAAGGGACAATCTTCTTACTGTGAGAACAATGAAAACCCTGCCCCCCTTTGACAGGTTTTTCAGCTTTTCCCTTATCTTAATTGAAGATTGTCCCTCTCTGCAATCTACCTGGAGTGTTATATCAGTAGAAGGGGCGGGAGGGGGATACTTTATCATTCAATTACTCTTGAACTACAACTCTAACAGAATTGAAATAACACCCTCCAAGGCCCAAATACTTTGATGATTAATTAGAGCTGCTTTTATTATGAAACATTACTATCCCTTTAAAATTGTCTACCTGATGGACTTTCCTTTTTTCCCAAAGACCAAACTTTTCTGACTTTAGTGGGGAGTTTCAACAATTTGCAGGTGATAATGACTTTATAATCTTGGTTATCTGCAAATTTCCCCTTAGACTTCAATGGTGTTTGTTACCTGCAATGGAATCATTTACTTATCAGTTGAAAACTAGGTTTCTAAATGGGAAGTAAGATTTTAGCAGGTCCCTTTCACTGCTGTGGAACAGCAAATATTTTGGTCTTTGAAAACATCAACTGTACATGAATTAATAAAAAAAGTGGCATTCCTCAAAATGAATATATTTCTAGGTATGAATATGGAATACATCTTAATCATTTGAGTGCTGGAAAGGCATCCAGTGCATTGCGCTGATACCTCTCTGGCACTCGAAGGTTAAAAGTTGACCTGTCACATTTAATTCAAAGTAGCTTATTTGAAAATATCATTAAAATTGACTTATCATATTAGCCAAAATACCAACATATGCACAGTTTAGGAGATATAGGCCCACATTTATATAAGCAATCTCAGGTTATACTTGAGTGAACATGTTGCACCATAGGAGAAAACACCGGAAGGGGGCGCTCTACACAGGGACGTGCACAGACATTATGGGGGGCAGGGGCTTAAATTAAAAAAAGGGCACTTCTCATAATTATTTTTATTTATTTTTTTTTGTTAAAAGGGCACATTGGACAAAAAGGGCAGGTGCTCAAGCCCCCCTTGGTGTCTATGTGTGCACGTTCCTGGCTCTACGGATCCACAATGATTTCAGTGCCAGTCAATCAATATTTGTATAAAATGTTAAAATTTTATTGTAGCTGCATTTTAAAATGGTATTTCCAGCAGTAGCATACACAGGAGCTGATTAGCTCGAACGACACGCTCTAACGCATTTCGGGACCTAGTCCCTTAGTTATAGGCTGTACATTTGAACTACGTCCACAAACATATATTTGCCGACTCTAATTGACTCAATTCAAATGGGCCAATTAAATGCCTTGTTGATAACTCCACCACTATGGCAACCATATAACACCAACTGACTCACCATGCAGCTACAATAAAATTTAAAAGTTTTATACAAATATTGATTGACTGGCACTGAAATCATTGCGGATCCGTAGATCGCTCCCTTCTGGTGTCTTCTCGTTTGCTGAAGCCTGTGCCGAGGCTGTTGGGGGCAGCACTGGGTCTGCGTGGGCCTTTGAGGCTGGGGGAGTTATTGAATCACATTAATATTTATATATTAGCAACTGTAGCAACCCTTGAGAAATTTTTGTTTATATTGCACCATAGGAGGCAAAAAAACCCTGGTAAATTAAACTGGGTGTTTAACCCCTTGAATGCTAGAGAGGTCTCCAATGCATTGCAAAGCAATGCATTGGAGACCTCTCTAGCATTCAAGGGGTTAAAAAACTCTATTCAAGTTCATGGGAATTTAGAATTTTTTATTTGCTTCCTGTGGTGCTGCTGGTTTATTTCAGAATAACCCTTGTTTGCTTATATAAATATGGGCCACAGACACTTTCATTTCTGTAAGGTAAGCTCTCTGAATGTGCACATATGTAATGTTACGCTAAAGGAGGGCAGAATGCAAGAAAGGGGTACCTATTTTTTGAAAGACATACATTTATGTGGTCTTTACAACTGATCAAGAAACATACTAACACCTTGATGCTAAATAGCTCATGTTCCTAAATTAAAGGGATAGTATGGTCACATTTTTACTAAAATATATCTTGTAGGCATTAAAACATTTGCAGGCACACTTTGTAAACCATTCCAGTGAAATATTTATTATTCTATCTGGAGATCTCGGCTCTGTTGAAGAGCCTTCACCGGTCCCGGGACCGGATTCCTCTGCAGTCAGCTAGAGCTCTGATGTCAGGGAAAGGGGAGAGAGGGGGAACCTTTAGTGCCATATATCTCTCAAACCATAAAGGTTTGCGAGATGGGACTGGGGGCATTAAGTTTAATTTTTTAATGCATACAAGATATATTTTAGTAAAAATGTGATCATACTATCCCTTTAATAGAACAGTTAGCAAGACCTATGCAAATGTGTGCTAACTGCTTTGCTGAATCATGCGCAGTTGCTAATCCTCTCGCAAAATGGTGGATATTTTAGGCATGCCCACTTTTTGAAATGTTTTAGCTAAAAAAAAATGTGGTCAGGTTGGCTAATTCATGATAAAACATGCACAATTCAGTAACATTTTGGCACTTATCCTTTTTCTATCAAAAGTTGATTGTAAATAGCGATTGCATATTTTGTCCATTCTAGTCCATTTTAGTCCATTCTGCAGCACTGAGCTTAATTACCGTATTAACCATTTGAGTGCCAGTGGTACACATATCCCTCTGGCAATCAAGGGTTAAACAGCAACGAGACCTTCTCTCACACTTTCTCAGAAATGAAAGTATCAATATCTCCAGTCTTTTGGCTAACATAACACATGGACAGTTTTGAATGAAGATTTCAAATGAACAGATTTAAATACAAGGTGACAGCTTCATACATCAAATATCATGTATCAGGGGCAAAAAAATGTTTTTAAAAAATAGACAAAGTTGAAATAATATAATAAAACATATAGGAAATTTGACTTTTCATATTATGCACTTTCAGAATCTGTCAAGTCAAAAAGGAGGTTGGGTTTGGAGTTTAAGGAGGGAGTGTATGGGTGTTTTAAGGCTTTAATGCCACATACTAACAATAGACAAACTCCATTTCCCTATGCAGGTAGAGGGGAGATGTTCAAGACTTGCTGGCATTAGTCTTAACCCTTTGAATGCCAGAGCGGCACGGAACGCTTTGCAGAGCAGAGCAATGCGTTCCATACCCCTCTGGCACTCAAAGGGTTAATGTTGGTATTAAAGTGGAGTGTGCTCTCAGGTATGCACTAAAGCATTTGTACACGCTAATGTATACCTTGCAGTGCAGCTGCAGGAGTTGGAGGCTGATACTATCAGAGCTGGGATGATGGTTTATATATTAACTCCAGGGCTTGAAAATCTTGACTTTACTTTTCTGTGAGAAGAAAAGTAAAGTTTTCGTGATAGTATTGATGTGATCTTCAGTGTGAGGAGCGTAGACAATCCTCCCTATGGGCCTTATTCAATTTTGCAGGAAGTAAAAGATGCGTAGATCTGTCACATACCAACTGGATTCTGGGTGGAGGGGATACAAATTCCTATTGATTTAAATGGGACTTTTAACTAGTTGGAAGCAATAAATGATGCCAAAACATTGAGCATTCCAGGTGGGAGATTCACTAAGTGGTGAAAATGAGGTGATAAAGTGGAGATGACTTCATCAGTTTATCACTTCTCCAATTTCTATGTTATTATATGGAGCCAATTTACTAAGATTTCTTCAGCTCTGGAGATCTTGGTTTATAGGCTCCTTAGAATAATACAGGAACTGGAGAAGTGATACACTGGAGAAGTCATCTCCACTTTATCACCTCTTTATCACCGCTTAGTGAATCTCCCACAGTGGGTCCAAAGCTCCTTTAAAGGGATAGTCATACTTCGTTTTATCTTTATTTTATTTTGTAGGCATTAAAAAAAAACATGAAGAACTATATAAGTCTTATCTCGCAAACCTTTATGGTTTGAGAGATATTCACAAGTAAAGTTTCCCCTCCCGCCCCTTTTACCTAGTGTAAGTCATCTCTTCTCAGATGTGGAATGCAGTCCATAGACCAGACAGATAACAGAAGGGGACACTCTTATTCCTTTGAGAACAATGAAAGCCCTGTCCCTCTTGACAAGGTTTTCAAGTTTTTGCCTTATCTTAATTGAAGATTGTCCCTCTCTGCAATCTACCTGGGCACCTCCCTTCTGCTCTGGCTGAACAGTGTTACATCAGTAAAAGGAGCGGGAGTGGGATACTATGTCATTGAATTACTCTTGAACTACAACTCTGACAGAATTGAAATAACACTCTCCAAAGTCCAAATACTACGACGATTAATTATGCTTTTATTATGAAACATTACTATCCCTTTAAATCAATACGAAATTGGAGAATGTTTACTTGTCCCGTTTGCCCCCCCACACACACACACACATTTTTATTTATTTATGTCTGGTCACTATTTACATGTGCTTCCTTGTAGAAACAAAAAGAACATATTGTGCTCAATTCAGTCACTTTATCTGCCTGACAAGATATGACCTCCAGTGCTCACCGTGTCCTTCCTTCTGCACAGTTCTCCTGCAGATCTTCTTGCTCACTTCCTACAAAACATACTAATGGGTTGTAACATGTCAGAAAGAAAATATATAATAACAAATGTGGGCAGGGGGTAGAAGGCTATTAGGAGAACTCATATGTAGCAGTGCCAAAGTCACAGGTATAGACAGCAGAAATATATTTGCTTGGATCTTTTTCATAGCATTTAGAGAGGGAGTTGTTTGTTTCCATAAGAAATGGTGCTTGTTCCCACCTAAATCATTATTAGTTTACCGCAGAGAGATCAGCATAGTATTACATATTTATATTCCTCAAGCTGGCTACAATACTGTGACCTTGAGCTTTATTCCCCTCAGCCAGCGCCTAGCAATGCCTCTAATCAATCCAACTTAACGCTTTGAGTGCCTGAGGGGTAAGCAATGCCCCTCTGGCACTCAGAGGGATAAAGTGCAAGTAAACTTTGTTTTTGACTTTGCGGATTCTGCATCTGTTTAATGTGAAAAGTCATTCGCCCTATACTTTTGGTATCTTAACCAATTTTTTTTACAGCTTTTATGTTCCTGACAATAAACTCATTGTATCTCCTTTCTCCAGATAGCTCTCTGTTACGGACAGTGAAAGCAGGGATAGTGTTCCAGATTAACACTATCCCTGCTGCAGGAAATACTGAAGTGAGGTAGCTGTGAAGCTATTATTGTCGTTGATACAGGTTATACAGTATACAGTGTTCTCTGTATCCTGAAAACAACACACTAGACCACAGGCAGAGCTTCATAGCTGCCTCCCTCCAGTCTTTTAATGTCTCAGGGATAGTGGTAAATTGTATCACTATCCCTGCTTTCACTGGCACTGACAGACTGCTGTCTGCTAACAAAGAAATACAGGGAGTTCACTGTCTGGGATATAAAAGTTCTACAAATAGCTTATAATGGAAAATAATAAAAAGTATAAGTAGAATGACTTTATATATTTAGCATTTTCAGAAAATGCAGTAAGAAATTACGTTTACTTGCACATTAAAGGGACAGTAAGGCTGATGCACTACTACTACTACTTCCACTACTACTGCTGCTGCTGCTGCTGCTGCTGCTGCTACTACTACTACTACTACTAAAGGTGCTATCAGTACTGCTGCTGCTACTAGTACTACTACTACTATTACTGCTAGTACTACTACTACTTTGCTGCTGCTACTAGTAATACTACTACTACTGCTGCTGCTTCTACTACTACTTCTTCTACTACTACTAATACTACTACTGGTACTAATACTGCTAATAATACTGCTACTACTACTATTACTGCTTCTACTATTACTAGTGCTACCTGGATCAATTCCGGGACAAATTAACTGCGCTAGAGGGAATAAACAGATATTCCCCAAACTCCCAATGATTTAAATGAGACTTTTAACCCCCAGTGTGTTGGATAACTCTCTAACTTTCTAGGGGTTAAAAGTCCCATCTAAACCAACAAATATTCTTCTTTCTCCCTTATGAGACTAAACAAAATAGTTTTTTAGATGCAGACTAGGTGTACATGATATTAAATGGACATGACCAGAGCTGATTCAAGGATTTTTGGCACCTTAATAAGAGCTATGACTTTGATGCCCCCTGTACCCCTGTGCCCCCCATACCCTGTAGCCCTAACATACAAACAGCCAAGTTGATGCCTGTAAGACTTGGCCACAACAGAGCAAGTTTCCATTAGTGGCTGTGCACTGCCACTATATCTGGTTCTGGTCGGGGCTAATATCATTTGGAAGAGTAAAAGATGCCATGCCATGATTCCAGATGCTGCCATCCACTAAATGGGGACAGCTGAGGTGATTATCATAAAATATTCGGATGCTAAAGATGTTGCTAATGCATACACATTGCTGAACACAGACATTGCTGTGCCATGCGTTGAAGATATTATTAGAATTCAGCCAGGTCAGGAGGGAGAGATAATGCCCTCTGATCACACATCATAAGAGAAGTCATACCCTCTGATTAGCACCCCCTTAGCTGAAGCTCTCTAGGTGACTGTGTAGTTTGCTTATAAGGTAGGACTGACCCTGTACATGATGCCATCTGTCTGTCGGTCTATCTATCTATCTATCTATCTATCTATCTATCTATCTATCTATCTAGCTATCTATCTATCTATCTACCTATCTGTCTGTCTGTATCAGTGGCAAGATTAATCATTGGATGGCCCAGGTGTAAACATTTCTTTTGAGCTGCCACTATAAAAATATTTTCACAGATGCATAACTAGAAGCTATTACACTCTTGGGCATATGGTTGCCCCACTATTACTCCGGTCATTGATACATCAGCCTTTTTGTGTCTGTAAACAATTTTCAGTTATGTTTGGTTTATAGATGTATAATTTGTATACTGATCTGCAAGCAGTCAGACAATATTAAGTCTGTTTAATGCCTTGTACACCTGAAAGGTTTCTAACATGCATTTAAAAGGGTTACGTTCCATAGAAAGCAATTTCAAATTATCACATTTTCATGGAATTTTAGAAGAATTAAAACATTTCCTTTTGCTATTTTTTTTTCTGTTGAATTCAGAGAAAAGATTATTAGCATTTTGGCATTAAGACCTATTGGTGGGTAAGAGTCAATTGCATGCATTCCAACATTCCACATGGGCAAAAGAGGGACACTTTAGTTTTAAGTGATGTTGCTGGGGGCGTGGCTGGTGAGTGGGGCATTACCGAGAATTTGTAGGTTATATCATGATTGACAGCTTTTTGTGTCACTGAATAAATGATTTAGAGCAAGACCAAAGTGTTTTATTAACACAGACAAATTTATAAACACTAGAGATGCACCGATACCAATTTTTTAAGACCAAGTACGAGTACCGATATAGTGCAACATGTTCAAAAAAATTTAACTAATACTCGGACCTAAAATTTACTTCAGGTGTTACTATCCCTTTAAAGGTGCAGTGTATTCTACAACAAAACTGAAAAAAGTGCAGTTGCATATTAAGGATAAAAAAAAATAATACAGCTCTATCTTTTATTTTTATCTTAAAATTTCTAATAAACATATAAATACTAAAACATTTAATGTCACTAGATAAAGTAGTATTCGATATAATATTATATAATGCGCCATACCATTTTCAATGTCCTTATTCTGCTTGTAATTTGAGTTGAAAGCTTTCCTCTCCCTCCTCTTTTCCAAACGTCACTCGTAGTTCCTACAGATCTGAAAGCCAGTCACTTCACTGGACGGATCACAATGAGTGACAATATTGTGTGTGTCTGTATATGGAAAACCGTGCCCCCCCATATGCTGACACAATATTGTTCCTTGCTTGATCCATCTGGACCGGCTTTCAGATCTGAAGGAACTATAAGTGATGTAGGGAAAAGGGGTGCAGGGGGAAACTTTCAACTCAAATTACAAGGAGAATGACAGGAGAAGGACCTTGAAAAATGTATGATGCATTATATAAAACTAGTTGAACAGCCCGTTACACGGGCCACAGTGCCTCTGGCAGCCGGTCGCGGGTCTCCCGCGCCTCGGCTGATACAGAGCCTCTGGCAGCCGGTCGCGGGGCAGTCACACGCAGTGGAGACTGCCCGCGCCTCAGCTGATACAGAGCTGGACGCTCCTTCAGAGCACCCAGCTCTGTATCAGCCGCAGCGCGGGCAGTCTCTACTGCGTATGACTGCCGCACGCGCAGCAGTGTCTACTGCGCATGTCGGGCGTTACACACAACTTGGCGAATTATTATATAGGATGATAATGAATGATCGAATATCACTTTATCTGTTGACATTACTAGCCCTTTAACAAGCTCTGTGTGTTGCTATGGCAATGGGGAAGTCTTTGCTCTCAATTACTTTTGTCAGCCCAAACAACCCAGCTCAGATTGTTCCTTCAAATCTGCTTAAGTGGGACTCCTTTTGATTGTTAGTGAGGGGTTGAAAGGAAGGAAAAAGGAGAAGGAAAAGGGAACAAGTTGAGGTCACAGAAAAAAAATCAGATAATGGTTAAAATATAACAAAAAGTACTATATATTTTATTATTTCTGAGGCCATTTAGAAGCGTTAGCTATAGGTTCGCGAATGCTGTATTAAGAAAAGTACTTTTTTCATCTAGGAGGTACTGCCCCTTTAAAAAGGGGTAAAGTAACTTAAAGGGATAGTAATGTTTCATAATAAAAGCAGCTCTAATTAATCATCATAGTATTTGGACTTTGGAGAGTGTTATTTAAATTCTGTCAGAGTTGTAGTTCAAGAGTAATTCAATGACAAAGTACCCCTCTCCCGCCCCGTTTAATGATGTACCACTGTTCAACCAGAGCAGAAGGGAGGTGCCCAGGTAGACTTCAGAGAGGGACAATCTTCAATTAAGATAAAGGAAAAACCTGAAAAACTTGTCAAGGGGGGCAGGGCTTTCATTGTTTTCATAGGAAGAAGATTGTCCCCTGTTGTTATCTGTCTGGTCTATGGACTGGATTCCACATCTGAGAAGAGATGGCTTACACTAGATAAAAGGGGCGGGAGGGGAAACTTTGCTTGTGAATATCTCTCAAACCATAAAGGTTTGAGAGATAAGACTTATATCATTCTTCATATTTTTTTAATGCCTACAAAATAAAATAAAGTTAAAACAAAGTATTACTATCCCTTTAAGTAACTATATAGAGCAACAGGTTAAAAATATGTAACTAATATCTGGAGCTAAAGTTTACTTGAGGTATTACTATCCCTTTAACTGTTTCACTTCCAGAAAGCCGTATAAAGCATTGTGGTGTTTTGTACTGAAGAACAGAAAAACCAGATGGGGCAATGATAGCGTCATGACGCGTAATATATGATAAATAAAGACAATTACTTACATTCCAAGTAACACCAGCTGACGACTAATAGCTGGTATAATCGCTATGCACGGATTTATTCCCACCCTGCCTGGGGAACCCTTGTCTCAATGGATCAAAATATTATGAAAGTGTGGTAAACTCGTCAACAGAATTCATTATGAAATACTTAAAGGGATAGTAATACTTAAAATGTAAAAAAAATATGTTGTAGGGTTTATCCCCCTGAGTAAAACAAGAGTACTGCCACTGCTGAAAGGTGTTTCATTCGAAAGTTATTCATTTTGAAATTTGAATTTTTTAGGTGCAATATCACAGTGGCCTGAAATTGTACAGTGGCGCTGTTGCTACACCATCCTATGAAACACCTTTCAGCAGTGGGAGTACTTTTGTTTTACTCAGGGGAATAAACCCTACACCATTTTTTTTTTTTTACATTTTAAGTATTACTATCCCTTTAAAAAAAAACGATTAAAAGGCTTGACGTGTTTCTTAGGACACAGGCTCTTTCCTCATGAGCATAAATTTGGCAAATGATTAAACGCCAAACCCCTTCCTTTCATACCAGTGATAAAAATGCACCCAATAGAATTATTAATTTAATATATAGGCTAACCCACACACACACGACCCTAAAAAGACTCCACACAAACTAGTGGATATCTTATAATCTTATAAAATCTTAGGCACTTACAAAAATGACAGCACCAGATAATGAAGCGAAACCATAAATCAAGCTTCTGGAATCAGACTTGTCAATAATAAAAAAATCAATAATAAAAAATCAGGCTTATCAATAATAAAAAAAATCAGACTACTTAAAATGTACAAAAAATTAGTTATTCATCTCTGAGAAAAAGAATGTGGCAAAGTTCTTATACTGGCTATGAGTAGTCAGCCAGTATTATCAGAAATGTAAGTAAACCTCTTTATTTATCATACATGATGAACAGTGACTCTGTCAGCACCCCACCTGGTTTTCTGTCCTTGGTTTAGAGGGACTCTTGGAGGACTTCTAATGTCTGAGGGGCAGCAGTGGTGCTACTTGTGACTGAGTGAAGGCAGTCCAAATACTATGTCTGCTTTACCTCTGCAGCTTGTAGAGGTGTATTCTGTTGTGAGCACCCTTGTGTCTGGTGGGGATTTCCATATTCCTAGGACGTATTACACTATGAACTCCCCCTCTTTTATTTTTGTTCTGCACTGAAGGTTCCCCTAGAACAAGGGTAGAAAACCTGAGGCTGTCCAGCTGCTGTGGACTACAACTCCTGTCATCCTCAAACAACCATTGGCTGGTTGAGGATGATGGGATTTCAGTCCCCAACATCTGAAGAGCGAAAGGTTACCAAGCCTTGCTTTATCAATAAAGGGGTTAACTTAATACTCTAACCTCACAATGGGCTGATATAAGACATTTAAAATGGAAGCCAGCTGTCATGGCCTGTGTGTCAGAGCACTTGATTTAAAAAGCGACAATAAAGCGCTTGTATCATTTTAGAACAGCATTGTATTTATTAGTTTTTTGTATACCATGGCAGAACATTAACTGATAAGATCCTTTTGTTCCTGAGGGGGTGTTTAGACTCACTCCTTCAGTCTGGATTAATAAAGTCACTGGAGAGGGATATGTCAGTTTGATTAAGACAGCATTGAAAGAGCTTTCAATGAATTCCCATCTCTCCCCGATACTGAGAAAATCACCAAAACCTACTGCTTTATAAATCAAATGTATTGCCATTAGAGACCAATTTAAGCAGAAAAGATAATGCTGAATCCGAGGAGCAGAGAGAGCTACGAAACCCAGTCTAGGACATGATGATCGTATCTGGAAATCCTTTTGTGCAGAATACTGGCAACTGTACAGGCCTTGGAGATGCAGATACAGATGTCTAGTAGTCTGTGCTCTGTTCTGCTGGACAGTGACATATTCTGGACAGGATGTGTTTAGAGTGAATGTTCCAAACCACACATTTTCCATTCCAGTGTGTTATTATTCAGGGCCGGTTCTAGGGTTTGCGGGGCCGGGTGCAAAATAATTTGAGGGGCTGCTTTTAAAATAAAATTTATAAAAGCAGAAAAATGAAAACAATTAAATAGTCAATACTGCTATTAAGTTAATTATTTTGATATATATATATATATATATATATATATATATGGAAGGGGTTAAAGGGATAGTAATGTTTCACAAAAACAGCAGCTCCAATTAATCTACATAGTATTTGGGCCATGGAAAGTGTTATTTCAATACTATCAGAGTTGTAGTTCAAGAGTAATTGAATGATAAAGTATCCCCCTCCCGCCCCTTTTACCTAGTGTAATCTGATCCCCTCAGATGTGGAATCTGGTCCCTTGACCAGACAGCTCACAGCAAGGGACAATCTTCTTACTGTGAGAACAATGAAAGCCCTGCCCCCTTGACAGGTTTTCCCTTATGCTCACTGAAGATTGTCCCTCTCTGTGATCCATATGGACAGTCTTGCTGCTCTGAGGAGAGCAGTGTTACATCACTAAAAGGGACAGGACGGGGAAACTTTATCACTCAATTATTCTTGAACTAGAACTCTGACAGTATTGAAATAACACTCTCCATGGCCCAAATACTATGAAGATTACCATAATCAGAGCTGTTTGTTTGTGAAACATTACTAGCACTTTAAAGCCCTATTTAAGTCATTGGGAATATTTGTTTTTCTCCAGTGGTGCATTTGGTATGCCCCAAAATTTCTCCAGTTCTACACAGTACTAGGAAGGACTGACCTTAAAGATATCACTGCCATTAGTATACTTTGATCCTGATCCAGAGGGGTAAGCTGTGAACTACAGAGCAATATGTTGCTCAGCTTTTCTGGCTCTCAGATGGTTAAATTGCTCCCCACATTGAGACCTCCCTTGCTGATTTCTTCTAGCGCTCACTGTGTCACTTTATGAGAGAGTCATCATGAGCACAGATAGTTTTGGGGGGGGGGGAGGCAGAAACAGGTGACAGTGGCAGGCCCCACCTCCCAAAATGCATCAGGCAACAGCAGTCTTTGACAGAGCCAGTGTGGGCATTCTCACACAGTGTAATATCATCCCTATAACCGCGGGCAGGGCCGTATTTACATCCCAGGCACCCCTTGGCAAGCCACTGTAGGCGCTCTTTGCTCCACCCATGGCCACCACACCATCTGCATCTAACATGACCCCACCCCCAGACCCATCCACTATTTCCTGGCACAGAAAATACCATTGGCCTATAACAAGCAAAGCAAAAAAAAAAAAAAAAAATGTTTTAACCCCTTGGTTGCTAGCCCAACAATGCAATGTGTTGGAGATCTCTATAGCATCTAAGGGATTATATAATAGCTTGTATAGGGGTATAAAAATGGCACAGGGAAATTGAGATTTCTTTGGCCACACCCACGATTCAGAATGAGGCGCCCCTCAAAATTTGGAGTGCTAGGCAACTGCCTACTCTGCCTATTGAGAAATCCAGCCATGCTCTCAGGGCACGTTGCATCTTCACACCTGCCCCACAATCAGTCCTGTTATTATTTAACGGCCAGTCGGAATAATTTTATAATTCAGAATTCAGCTGTTTTACCCCAAAGGACAAGGAACTTCCCTTATCACTATCTCTCATGCCACCCATAACACATATTTTAAAATTTTGAGGACATCCCTGCAATTTGACAAGGGTGTAGTAAATGTTACAAATACAACATATAAATTATTTAATTTTAAAGGCGATAGTAATAATCCCACACTTAACTTGCTGTGACCAGAAGATCCTGATGGCCCATGTGAATTTTGTTCTTCTGCCTTTGTTCAGAGATAACATCTTCAATCACTCCTGGTTGTCATGTTCATGGAGGCAGACATGACAGTGGCTAGCAGGATCACAAGCCGTAAATTCTGCTCACTGCACACAGTAATCTTAACCCTTTGAGTGGCAAAGGAGTATGCAATGCATTGTGGAGGGTTAATCCTTGAAGGACCCTTTGGTTCTTAACCCTTTGAGTGACAGAGGGGGACTGAACACATTGCTCTCAAAGGGTTAAAGGGTTAAACAGGCTAATATAATAAGCCTGCTTCAGTTCAGGGATGATTTTCTAAAAATAAAAATACAGGGTCTCTTCTTCTTGGTGAACAAAGTGCCAAAAAATGTATAGTCACTGATAGATGTACTGGGTCACTGACAAAAGGTATAGGGTTGCTGACTTGGCTTAGCCTGGCTGGAAACTGCAAGTGTCATGTCTGCCCCCATGGACATGACAGCAATGACTGATTGAAGATGTTATCTCTTGGACAAAGGCAGAAGGGCAAAATTTGTAGTGATCATTAAGAGCTTCTGATAAAAGTAAAGTGATTGGGGAAGTATTTTAGGAGGTGTTAGTTCTCCTTTAAGTCTCACAATCATTATGACAAAAAGAGCATATTGTACATAGAAATTTCCATAAACCTAAATTCAGCATTCTATTTTTCTCAAAAAACCAAACTGCGGCACTGTAAGCTGGTGCCCAAGGACCACTGGTATGAATACTCACATTTCCCATCCAGACTGTAACTCAGTGGCTGCACCTCAGGGTTTGCACTACAGCATATGGGCACTGTAATGAATCCCAGTGGAAAATC
Organism: Rhinophrynus dorsalis; assembly: GCA_037306005.1. Lineage (NCBI taxonomy): Eukaryota > Metazoa > Chordata > Amphibia > Anura > Rhinophrynidae > Rhinophrynus > Rhinophrynus dorsalis. Next base: position 84,769,757 of record CM074724.1, on the reverse strand, counting down.
TCCTCTAAAGTTAGGACATTAACACCTTAACAACCGATGACGTGCTAGGCGTTAAGGAAGAAGTTTGTGATCACAGCGCAGCTGTACCCCACGCTGTTATCACAAATGGTTTCTGTGAAAAAAAATGTGTCCTGGTCCTTCATTGTACCATGGATTGTGCGGTCCTTAAGGAGTTAATGTCAGTCAGCTCTGTATGCCTGCCTCAAATCACACACAGGAAAATGATGTTCACTCATCTCATTTCCCCCTACGTCTTGTTTAGCACATAGACTTAAAGAAGAAGTAGAGCAGTCATGTCAAACTCAAGTACAGTGAAGGGATACATTATCGACATTGCATCCTAAGGAGGGTTACTCATATTACCAGTTAACATATATATATATATATATATATATATATATATATATATATATATATACACAGGGCTTATAATTTGAAGTCCTTTGCTACTAGCCAGACCTGAAAAGTTACTCGCCACTGCAAGCCAAAACATACCCACCAGGGCTGAATTTCTACTCGCCAGGGCTAAATTTTTACTCGCCATTGGCTAGTGGCGAGTGGAAATTTTGAGCCCTGTATATATATATATATATATATATATATATACATCTCCATAGGATACTGTAGCAGCAGCGCCACTGTAAAATTTCGGGTCATGGAAGTACTGCACCCACAAATTGAAAGTTTAAATTGCAATAACTTTTGAATGAAATATCTATCAGCAGTGGGAGTACCCTTGTATTACTTAGCAGGATAAACTCTGCAATAAATATTATTTATATTTTAAGCATTACTATACCTTTCATGGCAAACATGCCATATGTTTGACGTGCCTGGCATAGAGGAAAGGAACATGTTGAAGTGCCCACAAACTGCCCTACTGTTCTCCCCTTGGAGCAAGAGGGGGACTTCTTGTGAGAACCAGTTAGTAAATTGACATTAGGCAGGTGTAGGGATTGAAAATCACTTCCACCATTTGATTTAGCATGGAATCATCATAATACAGTCACCCCATGGAAGGATCACGGCACTCTAAGAGCTTATCCCCTGTGATGCAGTTGGTTTACTCCAGAATAACTCAGTTTCTATTTATAAATATGGGCAAGGGTTCCCTGCTCAAGACAGGTAATAAATAGGCAGGGACTGATAATCACTTCCAGCACCTGATTTAACATGGAATCAGAGCCGGATCATGGCTCCATAGGGCCCTAGGCAAGTAACCATTTGGAGACCCACATCTTTTGATCTGGTGCTTGTGACTAACAGCTGGTACTGACATTGTGGCTGTAATGAAAGTAGGAACAACTGGATGGTGCTGGTCTCTTTCAACTAAAAGGGCGTCTTACACAAGATTTTAGCGGAAGCAACAGCAGAGTCTCTGCCTGTGTCCCATCACTTGCAGCCAGGATCCCTGATATTACCATGGGCCCTAGGCAGTAGTCTAGGTTGCCATAATGGATGACCCAGCTCTGCATGGAATCATCATTGTACAGTCACCCCATGGAAGGACCACTGCAGCCTGAGCTATATTTTTTACATTTTTTTATTAGGATTACTCAATGAACATGTAATGAATCAATTCTCTTTGCTATCTTGCGCTTATTTATTTTTGTTTATACAGCACAACACAGTGTATGAAGAGCCTTGCAGAAGAAAACAGTACAACAATAAATCAGGGTTACACTAAAGGACACATGCGGAAAGCAAAAGAGGAGTAACTGTGAAGCTAATAAAATGCACCATAGGGGGCAGATAATATTCTCTGAGTTCGTATTGACTTAAATCTGTCTTTTAATCCCCTGAATGTGTTAGAGAACTCTATAGCATTCAAGGGAGCAAAAACCTCACTTTAATCAATCAGGATCTTAATTTCAGCACATACTGGAAAACAAGAGTAATCTCAATGTATTCTTCCTGGTAAAACACTTCTACACACCCTGTGGTGCAGATAATTTGGTCCAGAGCAGCACATTTTTAGCTTTCTGAACACAGCTTATATACATACCTGGGAACTTCATCCACTTGAGCCCCTGAAGAGGACTCATGTGCTGCGACAGGAGGTACATAAATGACACGATTAATTTCATAAAGGGATGGGGCTTAATCAGATGGGAGGGGCTTATTAACATGGTACTTGGGAAGTGTGTGGGGAGTGGGGTAGAAGTGGGCAGAACCGGGTAGGAAGGAGCAGAAGTGGGAGGAATAGAGTGGGAAGGAGGAGAAGTGGGCAGAATAGGGTGGGAAGGAGGAGAACTGGGAGGAACAGGATAAGAAGGAGGAGAAGTGGGCTGGAAGTGAGAGGAACAGGGTGGAGAATCAGCCTCTGTCCCCAACTACGTGGTAATTTACTTTAAAAACCAGAGTCTCTGGGTCAGATCCATAGAGTTCCCAAGGGTGCACATAGGCCCATGTAGTGACCTGGACTAATCCAGTCAGCATCTGGAAGTCTGTCACTATATGTTTGGTCACTTACATACCTTAAACCCATGATCTTTCATATATGTATTCTCTTACCTAGTCTTTTGTGTATTCCCTGAGCACATGTGAAGGTATAGGCCCTAAGCCTAATGTGGTAGTATCACATTCTCCATTTTATTTCCATGTGTATGTGTATTGTCTAGCATAGCACCATCTTTTGGTCAGAAAGCTAATTACTTGTTTCATTCACACTAATGTTAACATTTTCCCTGTGTATTACTGTACATCTCATCATCATCCACATGGTTAAGCTGTGGGAGTGAGTCTAATGAATCATGTGACCTCCTAGAGCCACTCAAGCCCCCTTGATTGCTCTGGAGGAGGAATCCCAGCAGCAGCCCTCTGGATAGAGGATCTGTAACCCTGTAGTTTTGAGGAGACACACTTCGGTGTGTGAAGAGAGCAGACACACTTCAGTGTCAGTCCAGTCAGTCAGTCACAGGCCTTATCCTTTACTAAGAAAGCCTAAAGCAAGTATTCAGCATATCTTCCAGCCTGTTTATCACCTGTTCACCCAAGTTAGCAGGGATTATATACGTGCCTTCTCTCTACAGTCTGTGGGACAATACTATTATATAAAATAGCCCATAGCAAGCTGTCTTGGAAATTGAGGGTCCTCCCGCCAGCAGCGCCAAAGTTTTCTACGCATTCTCTACAAGCACGTACCCTGTCTAATAGGGACTCCAGTCATGGGACGCAGGTATTCAAGTCAAGCAAGTGCATTTATTACTACTCAGTTATTCAAGGCCTCTGTAAAACTCCATTCACTGCTTCAGAAGACCACTCACCACCAGCTTCATCATTTACCACTACTGTGATCTGGATTTCCTGTGTCCTGCCAATAAAGAGCAACGGTTACCCCCGAGACTGGGCGTCTGGAGTACTCATTGCTACAGGTACCTACGTGGGGGCGGGTAATCGGGACACACACACATATGTGGATGCCACCTGGGATTGGGCCCATTACATCCCTCGGCCATAGTGAACTGCCAACCACGTGACACCTTAAAGGGCCAGCAACACCTAACAACCCCAGGCCACCACATAAGTTTTGGCGTCACGAACAGGATGAATCTATGTGCCGTATAAAGAGACTTTCCTTGTACTGCTGTGGAACTACAAGTCCCATAAAGTCACTTCTGATAAAGTGAGGGTGCTGTCCCCTTGAATGAGAGACTATCGCTTTGAATCTGTGTGGTGTGAATTGCAAGCATCTTCTATTGTGGACTGCAAGAGTTACCTACACTTGTGTGGAGCAAAGGATTGTGCTGCTGTGTTAGTGTGTGATCATCTACTGCCATTGTACATTATGCTGCTACCAGAAGAGCATACAAGAGGTTAACTGTGTCCCTCCAACTTCTGGGCACTGTAGCTCCGCCCACCTGCAGTGTGTTCAGCTCCTCCTCTCTTCATCTCTGCAAAGTGGAAGGATTCTGTATTGTCCTGGTGCTAGAGGGGAAGGATTTCTTAGCTGCACCTGATAGAGTTGCTAGGCACTGCCATCTTGCACAGAGTACCAGACCCTCAGCACTATCACCACTGCTGCATTGCTCATCTCTCCTGTTCTCCTATCATTCAGTGTGCTGCCCCAGTTATTTTCTTCAGCCTGTTTGTGTCTGCATTTCCTACTCATTGCTGCAGTGAGCACAGCATCTGTCATCCCAGCTATACAGATAAGTGCAGCTCTTCATTTTCACCAGTGTTACATAAAGGAAAGAAAGTTGTATATTCAGAGACTGTGTTTTTTGCATAAATAATTTTTCTTAAAGCAACAGCAGCCATATTTTTCTTAAAGAGACAGTACACTCATTTTTGTGAAAAATGTCTACCTCTTCTCAAAGTGGCCAGGCTGGCACTAGCAGTTCTGCATCATCATCTGCCAGTGTCCCTGCACCTCCAGTTACAGCTGCTGCACCAGTTCCAGCCCCTGTTATAGCAACAGGAATGCCTTTCTTCATAGGAACCTCTAATCTCCCAAGTTACCGAGGGGATCCTCATACCCTTGGTGCATTTAAAGAAAAGATATTGCGTACCCTTGAACTTGTGTCACTTTCTCCCAATCAGCAGGTTCAGCTTCTCCTAGGTCAACTTGATGGTCCGGCTGCAGAGGAAGTCCGTTCCTGGCCATCTACAGAAAAGACCAGCGTTGACCAGATTCTCACTCGTCTCAGGAAAGAATTTGAAGTCCAATCACCAACTGAGGTTCGTCTTAAATTTTATGACAGACGTCAGAGACCTGGGGAAAACCTGAGAGAATATGCCTTAGCTCTGCAGTCTGCATACAGATCTTTGTGCCAAGTAGACACCCTCGACCCTGTTGCTGCTGAGAGCATGATCACTGATAGATTTATAGAAGGTGTTGATTCCAGACTAATACAGAGCCAACTCCGCATGCTAGCAGCTCAGAACCCAAACATGTCCTTTCTAGACTTTAAAACTTTGGCCCTGCGTGTAGTGGGAACTGACTCACCTTGTTATACTTCTGCCACTTATTCTCCAGACCTGGCTGGTGGAATTTCTACTGCATCCCCACTGCCTCCTGTTCTGCCTATGCAGGCTACTCAGACTGTCCAATCTACCCCTGTTACTACCCCTACTACTACTGATGTACTTGCCCAGGTTGTTGACTCTCTGTGTCAAGCTTTAAAAGAGTTAAAGGGTCAGCCCTCATCCCGTGAGTCATCTTTATCCAGGACATTGTCTCCAGAACCCCGTTCTAACCGGCCAAGACCTGATAGGCCCCCTCCTGAAAGGTCTCCACGACATGAACCTCCTTATTGTACTTACTGTGAACGTCCTGGGCATTACAAATACCAATGCTACCAGTTAAACGGGCCACTCCCGAGGCCAAGGGCCGCCCCTCGGGTAGTGAATCCAAGGGCCCAGAGGGACAATCGCAATGGATTTCCAAGTTCATCTCGAAGTGCCCGTACATAACTATTTGTATTGATGGTGTACCATTAGAAGCGTTAGTGGACACTGGTTCACAAGTCACCACCATTGAGCGACAAGCCTTTGAAAAGTATTGGGACTCTGACATACTTAATCCTGTGGGTAAAGCCAAGTTACGTTTAATAGCAAGTAATGGTCAACCTATTTCCCAGCTAGGCTACTGGGAACCCACCATCCGTATTGGTGATCGTCAGTTACCAGGTCAAGGTGTAATTGTTACTGAGGCTCAGGGAGAGACAACAGCAGTAGTGCTAGGCATGAATGTTATCCGCCATGTATTTACTGAATTGCTAGCTGCCTTGCATGCCTCTCTCCCTTCTGCTTCTTCCCATTACAGACAAGCTGTTCAGCGGACCATTAAAGTGCTCTGTGCCCAGCAGAAGTTCTCAAACCATAAAGGTGAAATTTGCCGAGTCCGTATCCAGGATGTAAGACCAGTTACCTTAAGTCCGAACAGCGAAACACTAGTCTGGTGTCGAGCTCGTCCAGGTATAGATAATTCAGATTATGAAGCTTTTCTTGATCCCATCCAGATTGAAGGACAGCCACTGGTAAAAGCTGCCAGAAGTATTGTCACCGTCTCAAACGGTAGAGTACCAGTACGACTAGTCAACCTGAGTGATGCACCTGTAGACTTGTACAAATTCAATTCAGTTGCTCAACTGTACCACCTGGATCCAGAAGACATCCTGGATGAAGAGACGCTTGCTCACCAAAAGTCAGTTAAAGCCACTCCCAAAGGTAACCACAAACCAACTACCTTCTGGTACAATGAACTCAATGTTGGAGATGCCAACACACCTATTGAAGACATAAATGGTGTCGTTAAAGTTGCTAAGCGACACAGTGAAGCTTTCAGCAAGCACGCTCTAGACTTTGGGAAGACTAATTTGATCCAACACAAGATCAACACAGGTGATCATCCTCCTATCAAGGAAAGACACCGTCCCATACCTCCTGCAAACTACCAGCAAGTAAAGAAGCTGATTAAGGAGATGAAAGACACCAAAGTCATTCAAGAAAGCCAAAGTCCTTGGGCTGCACCCATCGTCTTAGTGAAGAAGAAGGATGGTAACATCAGATTCTGCGTTGACTACAGAAAACTGAACAATGTCACCCACAAAGATGCCTATCCTCTTCCAAGGATTGAAGAATCCATCACTGCTCTTGGCTCAGCTGCATACTTCTCAACTCTCGACCTAACCAGCGGTTACTGGCAAGTACCCATGGCTCCTGAAGATAGAGAGAAGACAGCTTTCACTACTCCAATGGGACTCTACGAGTTCAATGGCATGCCGTTCGGGTTGTGCAACGCCCCCGCAACATTCCAGAGACTAATGGAAAGATGTCTTGGCCACATTAATTTCCAGAGCGTCCTGTTGTATCTTGACGATGTCATTGTGTACTCTCGTACATATGAAGATCACTTAAACCATCTTGCAGAAGTGTTCCAAGTGCTCATTGAGCATGGTCTGAAGATCAAGCCATCAAAATGTTACCTTCTGAAGCCAAGGGTCAGTTACTTGGGTCATGTCGTCAGTGCTGAAGGAATCCAGCCTGATCCAGAAAAGATTTCTGCCGTGAAAAATTGGGACACCCCAAGAACTGTGAAGGAAGTCAGAAGTTTCCTAGGATTTGCAGGCTACTACCGCCGTTTTATACCTAACTTTGCCAAGGTAGCAGAACCACTGACAGAACTTCTACGTGGTTGTCCTAGAGAAAACTATAACAGAAGATTTCCAATTGATTGGTCTGAGAGACAAGAGACTGCATTCCAGAAATTGAAAGACCTGTTGACTTCTCCTCCAATTCTAGCGTATCCTGACTACAGCCATCCTTTCCGTCTCTACACGGATGCCAGCTATCAAGGCTTAGGAGCTGTATTGTCACAAGTCCAAGACAACAAAGAGAGAGTCATCGCTTATGCCAGCCGAAGTTTGAGAGGTGCCGAGAAGAACGATAACAATTACAGTTCGTTCAAGTTAGAGCTGCTAGCTCTTGTGTGGGCCGTTACCGAGAAGTTCAAAGATTACCTCGCAGCCACACCATTCACCGTTTACACGGACAACAATCCTCTCGCTCACCTTAATACTGCACGGCTAGGTGCACTTGAACAGAGATGGGCTTCCAGATTGGCAAATTACTGCTTTGACATCAAGTACCGCAGCGGTAAAACCAACATCAATGCAGATGTATTATCCCGTTTGCCCATAGGAGAAGAACCTCCTGATGAAGAAGACATGTGGGAAGATGTTGAGATGCCTCCCTTCTATCAAAGGTTTGCTACGCAGAATGTCATCGCTGCTACACAGACTGATAAAGGTCCTCAACAGAAACCTGACCCAATTCAAGATCCACCTAGATGGCAAACTCTCCAGAACGAATCTCGAGTTTTAGGTGAGATCTATGATTTCTTAACTTCTGGAAGAACACCTGTCAGACTCAGAAGACAGTATCCAGATACTGAACTCAAACGCCTATGGAGACAGCGGAAAAGGCTCTTCATTCAAAAAGGCCTCATCATACGTAATACCTTGGATCCTGTTTCAGGAGAGAGAATACACCAAATTCTCATCCCCAGAAGAGATGCAAGAATTGTGCTTGACGCTTACCATGACCAATCAGGACATTTTGGCGTACATAAAACTGAAGCTACCATACGCCAGCGCTTCTACTGGATCGGAATGCGAGCAGATATTGAAAATTGGTGCAGCGAATGCCCAGCTTGCAACCTGACTAAAGCCGGAAAGAAAGAGGCTAGAGCGCCATTGCATCCAATCAACTCTCACAGACCAAATGAGCTAGTTGCTCTGGATCATGTGAAATTGGCACCTACTCGTTCAGGATATACCTATGCTCTCACAATGGTGGACCACTACTCTAAGTGGGTCGTAGTCGTTCCAGTGAAGGATATTACTGCTCGTACTACAGCTGCTGTATTTTATCGTGAGTACGTGAGACATTATGGTTGCCCTGAAGCAGTCCTAACAGATCGTGGACCTGCCTTTGAGTCACAACTCTTCCAAGAGCTCTGCCAATTCCATGAGTGTAAGAAGCTACGTACAACAGCTTACCATCCACAAGGGAATGGACTTTGTGAGAAGATAAATCAAGTGTTTATTAACATGCTGAGAACGGCATCAGTAACCAAACAGGCAGAATGGCCACAACTACTGGATGAACTAGTGGAGATTTACAACAACACCACTCATTGTTCGACAGGCTACTCGCCATACTATCTTATGTTTGGTCGCCAAGGTCAGCTGCCTAAGGATCGAGCTTTAGGAATTCAAGTTCCTGATGTGATTAATCCCTTGCCAAAGAACGACTGGGTTTCTGAACATCAACGTCGCATCCATGAAGCTAGAGAGGTAGTTGATCACAGAATGAACGAAGCTCATCGTAGGCAAGAAGAGTGTTATAACCAGAGAGCCAATGCCACACCATTGCATGTGGGAGATAAAGTATGGTTACGTAAATACCACCGCTCTGACAAACTCGATTCACTCTGGGAACAAGAACCCTACACTGTTACAGGTATCCCATACCCTGATTCAGATGTCTATGAGGTCAAGAAGCCCGGAATGGCTCCTCAAACAGTTCACAGGAATCGCATGAAACTCTGTACTAAGGAAGACCTTATGGTTATGTCTTCTCCTTCACAACCAGTCATGCCAGTCTACACACCAGCTCCTGTAACTGAGACACCACCAAGACAGTCCTCTGTGGAAGAATCAATTCAGAACTCTCCATTCATAATTCCAGGCTGTTATCAATGGGTACCAGTTCCTGTTCAAGTTCCTGTACAAGTTCCAGCTCAAGTTCCTGCTTCAATTGCTACTCCTGTACCAGCATCAGAAGAACTACCTCATTACCACGTTCCGGATTCTGAAGAAACTCAAGTGCTGAGGCGTTCAGAGCGAAGTTACCAAAGGAACCCCACCTGCCCGTTACAGGGATTAAAGAACTATATCCTTTCCATGTGTATATACTGCTTTGCCTGTATACATATATGTCTGACTTTATTTAGTTAGCTAGTTAGCCAGTTTGCAACAGTTTAAGCCTCTAGTACCTGGTAACTACCATGCACATTGTTCCTGGTTTACTTGCATATTTATACAGCCTATGGACCACTACGGACTGTTCCTTTACTCAAAAGTGCCTTTTCCCAGAGCCTTTCCATGGACAATGCCTTATTGCCGAAAGAGACTCTACCTAAATTGCACAGTATCTACTGTTCATATTGTTTTGCACATTTTCATTGTTATTTTCATGTGTTATTGCATTGCTCTTTATGGTATATTTTCCATGTCATTTCACTTTTTCATTGTCATTGTATTTCAGGTGCTACCCCACATATACATGTGCATTTCTAAGTTTCCTCCTCATATAGACGCCGAGGACGGCTTATTTTTAGTGAGGGTGTTTGTAGTGACCTGGACTAATCCAGTCAGCATCTGGAAGTCTGTCACTATATGTTTGGTCACTTACATACCTTAAACCCATGATCTTTCATATATGTATTCTCTTACCTAGTCTTTTGTGTATTCCCTGAGCACATGTGAAGGTATAGGCCCTAAGCCTAATGTGGTAGTATCACATTCTCCATTTTATTTCCATGTGTATGTGTATTGTCTAGCATAGCACCATCTTTTGGTCAGAAAGCTAATTACTTGTTTCATTCACACTAATGTTAACATTTTCCCTGTGTATTACTGTACATCTCATCATCATCCACATGGTTAAGCTGTGGGAGTGAGTCTAATGAATCATGTGACCTCCTAGAGCCACTCAAGCCCCCTTGATTGCTCTGGAGGAGGAATCCCAGCAGCAGCCCTCTGGATAGAGGATCTGTAACCCTGTAGTTTTGAGGAGACACACTTCGGTGTGTGAAGAGAGCAGACACACTTCAGTGTCAGTCCAGTCAGTCAGTCACAGGCCTTATCCTTTACTAAGAAAGCCTAAAGCAAGTATTCAGCATATCTTCCAGCCTGTTTATCACCTGTTCACCCAAGTTAGCAGGGATTATATACGTGCCTTCTCTCTACAGTCTGTGGGACAATACTATTATATAAAATAGCCCATAGCAAGCTGTCTTGGAAATTGAGGGTCCTCCCGCCAGCAGCGCCAAAGTTTTCTACGCATTCTCTACAAGCACGTACCCTGTCTAATAGGGACTCCAGTCATGGGACGCAGGTATTCAAGTCAAGCAAGTGCATTTATTACTACTCAGTTATTCAAGGCCTCTGTAAAACTCCATTCACTGCTTCAGAAGACCACTCACCACCAGCTTCATCATTTACCACTACTGTGATCTGGATTTCCTGTGTCCTGCCAATAAAGAGCAACGGTTACCCCCGAGACTGGGCGTCTGGAGTACTCATTGCTACAGGTACCTACGTGGGGGCGGGTAATCGGGACACACACACATATGTGGATGCCACCTGGGATTGGGCCCATTACATCCCTCGGCCATAGTGAACTGCCAACCACGTGACACCTTAAAGGGCCAGCAACACCTAACAACCCCAGGCCACCACACCCATATTTATAAAAGCAGACTGGAGTTGTTCTGTAGTAAATCAACTACACCAATGGGGAGGAAATAACATTTCCTAAGTTCCTCTGCACTTGCCTAGAGTTTTTTAAAGGATTAGTAATGTCTTTTTTCAATAAAACATAACATTGTTGATGTTACAAAAGTAAAGTAACTGATGCAATTCCTGTCTCTCAAACATGTATCGCTTGAGAGATATAAATGATAAAGTTCCCCTCTCTCCTTTCACAGACGTCAGCTGTAAAGTTGACAGAAGGAGATTAGAGTTGTGCGACTTAATGGCGGCTCTTCAGCAGAGCCGAAATAGCGCTATCTAAAAAGAAATACTTCATTGGAACAGTCTACAAAGTGTGCCTGGTTTGAAAGCACACTTTGCAGACCGTTCCAATGAAGTATTTGTTTATAGATAGCGGTATTTCGGCTCTGCCGAAAGAGCTGGCTGCCGGTCCCGGGACCAGGATCTCCTTCTGTCAGCTAGAAGCTGACGTCTGTGAAAGGGGAGAGGGGGTACTTTATCAGCGTATATCTCTCAAACTATAGAGGTCTGAGAGACGGGACTTGCATCAGTTTGTTTATTTTTGTAATATCTACATTATTACGGTTTATTGTAAAAAAGACATTACTAACCCTTTAACCACCTGAATGCTAGAGAGGTCTCCAATGCATTGCTTCATATTCAGTGGGTTAAAAGCCCTATTTAAATTAACGGTAATTCTGGAGTAAACCAATTGCATCATAGGGGACAAAGAAAAATCCATCTAGAATTAAATTGGGCTTTAACACCTTGAATACCAGAAAGTCTCTTTTCAAATGCATGGAAATCTAAGGATTTTTATTTATCCCCTGTGGCGTAGTTGGTCTACTCCAGAATAACCGCAGCTTCCTTTTATAAATATGGGCCAAGGTTCCCTGCTCAAGAGAGCTTAACCCCTTGAGTACAGGAGGTACGCAACCCATTGCAGAGAAATGCTTTGCATACCTCTCGGGCACTCAAAGGGTTAAAATGGCAATCAATTTCCTCATTGACTTTGCATATTCTGGAAGTAGATATGTAAAGTCATATTTCCCATACTTTTTATTCATATTTTTTTCCTTCACCTTTTTTCTGCACTTTAATGTACCTGACCATAAGCTCCCCCAAAGTTCTGTTTCCAGAGAGCTTTCCGTCAGGTACTGTGAAAGTAGGGTTAGTGATACAATGTAGCACTATCGCTGTCACACTGAGTGCTCAGCATGTTTTATTTAATAAACTGGAGGAAGGTTTTTCTGCAGCAAGGATAATGTTACATTGTATCACTAGCTCTGCTTTCACAGTCCCTAACAGAAAGCTCTCTGGAAAAAGAAATTCAGTGAGCATAAAAATGTCAGGGACATAAAAATGTCCAATAGGTTCTAATTATTCCTCTGTGGAAATATTTTTGTGAATGTTTGCACGGGACCCTCCAATGACTCAATACTCTGCTGTCTGTCACTTTAATGAGAAGAACTGGCGCAACCCTGGCAAAGAAGGAGTAAAATGAAGACTTTGGAAGTTTTAGGGCTATATGTTCAAAATTAAATTGGAACATTTCTGGGACAAACCAAAACACTATAGGGGAGAGCTAAACGTCCCCATTGAGTTAAAATCCCCTTTTAAATCAATGGGAATTTTAGGGATGTTCACTTTTGCCCTGTGGTACAATTGGTTCACCCCAGAATTCCTCCACTTCTCATTTGACCATATGGCCCTTAGACCCCCCTCAACCCCCCCCCCCAAAAAAAAAATAAAATAAATAAAAACATCAGTAGATTTTCATGGTGGCAGCCATCCAGCATTGAAATATTATTATTATTATATTATTATTATTATTATTATTAGTAGTAGTAGTAGTAGTAATAGTAGTAGTAGCAGTAGTAGTAGAAGTACTAGACACCCCAAACCTCAAAAGTTACCCTTCTTCAGGGGGGCAGCCAGTGGCCAGACAATTTTAGGGGCTCATTAACCCTTTTGAGTGCCAAAGAGATATCTAATGCATTGCAATGCAATGCGTTGTATACATTTCTGGCACTCAAAAGGTTAAATGTTGAAAATACAGAATGTTTTAAGGGTTTTCCAGTAGACTGAAGTGAATTTTGGCCCAACAATTATTTTGCACCAGGGCCCTCAGTCATTAGATCTGCCACTACTGCCCTACACTGCAGCTACACCACTGGGGGGTATATACAAATTACCCACATTCCCATTGCTTTAAATTGGGCGTTTTGATAATCTGAATGCTGGAGTGGTCTCCAAAGTGTTACAAAGTAGTGCATTGTAAACCTCCCTGTTGTTCAGTGGTGTAGAATGCCCCTTTATTTAGTGGAAACTGTATTTGACCAGTATTGTGCATTACTTCCAGTTCTTATTGAATCAGCTTCTTACATTTTATTTGAGTTATGGGAGGCTTAAAGAAACATACAATGGGGTTATGGTTGTTGTTTCGTTGGTGGCTTCCAAAAGTGAGGTTGGGAGAGGACTGTGCATTATTCTAATGCTGTGAGGACGCTTTTCAGGTTAGTTCTGAAGACAAAGGAACAGTGCTATAAAAGGGAACCAGCGATAGCGATCAAGAGGTAAGGATGAATATGCAAAGGGAAACATGAAGGTACCTGTGTGAGATGAATAGAAATATTTGAATGGACAGGGTTTAAATACAATGAGGGACACATGAGTGGAGTGCATTGAAGAGATTACCTTTATAGGAAGGCCAGTGCTTAAAGGGATAGTAATACTTAAGATTTAAAAAAAAATATGTTGTAGAGTTTATGTCCCTGAATAAAACAAGGGTACTCCCACTGCTGAGAGATATTTTATTAAAAAATTATAACAGCTCAAACTTGAAATTTTTAGGTGCAATATCACAGTGGCCTGAACATTTACAGTGGAACTGTTGGTACACCATCCTATAGAGATTTATGGTGTACAGACCAGAGCAGTCCATAGGATGGTGTAGCAACAGCACCACTGTAAATTTTCAGGCCACTGTGATATTGCACCTAAAATTTTCAAGTTTGAGCTGTTATAATTTTTTAATAAAATATCTCCCAGCAGTGGGAGTACCCTTGTTTTAGTCAGGAGGATAAACCCTACAACATATATTTTTTACATTTTAAGTATTACTATCCCTTTAATGTAAAGCCACAGTAGATGTGCTTCAGAGTATTATTGGATTCAGATTTGGGAGAGAGGTTGAAGATTCTTATGGAAAAGCTTGGCATAGACTTTACAGGGTAGTGATGCAAATGAGTTTCAGGTTTCAGAAGTCCAGGTGGGACAGAATGAAGGTATGTGTGTGTGTGTGTGATTGTGAAAGTAACTTGTATGAGAAAAAGAAATATTTGCAAAATTGCACTGTAAGAAGTGAAAGATTTTAGCCAATGTGTGAATGTGTATAGAGAAGAAGAGGAAGAGTTCTCTCTCTCTCTCTCTCTCTCTCTCTCTCTCTCTCTCTATATATATATATATATATATATATATATATAGAGAGAGAGAGAGAGAGAGAGAGAGAGAGAGAGAGAGAGAAAGAGAGAGAGATGTAAATATAATAATTGTTGCATTATTCAGATTTTTCTTTAGGTGCCAACATAGTAATCGATAAGTGCAATGCTATGATATCCTCTTTGGAGTTCAAGAACATATACTGACCAGCTTTATTATTGCCACAAGAAGACTGAAGACACACAGACCTCATCTAATAACTTGTCTAATTATAGAATAAAAAGCATTTGCTTTGTTCACCTGTAATTTTAATGTGCTGTTCATGCTTGTATACAGCATATTTAAGGTAGCTAGAAATAAGTGATTTTTTATTTTTTGAGAGTCTTACATAGGCAGGTGTCCATCATACAGCATTATGGTATATCTATTTATCTATTCACCTTTTATTTGCATTAGAAATCTGTTGTAGTCAAAATCTGGTCACTTTCAGTTTACAGTCTAATAAAGACAAGAGTCAAGATTAGATAAAGATTTCTGTAAAACCACATGTAGAATTCTTCTGTACTTGAATTCTCATTCAGACAGTCTTCATGTCTGTGGGTGGAATTGAGAGACACACAAATGAAGATATGGCCAGATTTCTGGGGAAGATGCACTAAGGTATGATAAAGAGGTGATAAAGTTGATATGACTTCTACAGTGACATCACTTCTCCAATTCTTAAGATATTCTATGGAACCAATGAACTACAATTTATTCAGCTTTGGATATCTTAATACATGGGCTCCACAGAATAACATAGGAACCAGAGAAGTGATAAACTGGTGAAGTCTTCTACTCATTATCACGTATTGATCACCGTTTTAGTGCATAACCTCCATGGTCTTCATGGATAATCCAGTAGTTTCCCATCTAGTCTCTATACAAATTGTAGAAGATGCATAAAAAGGTGAGTGGAAATGTATCTGTTACTATTCTGTCCTTAGAAAAACTAGTCTGTCCTTAGAAATTATTGCAGGTGTATTTATGCTACCTTGCAATCAGCAGAAATGTCCCATTAGCAAATTCAAATTGTCAGCCTTTGGTTCTGAAGAAAATAATTCCCATAGCTGCAGAGAGTCAAACATGAAAGGGAAGCCATTACAAACAAGGACATATGCCCAGGACTGGTGCCAAGTACATTACTGGGGGGGGGGGTCTTGACAGCTTTTGCTTATAGAGATATTTCCTACATGATGCGAACAATACTTTGTTTGCATACTGTGCTGGCCTAAGCCCGAATCATCTATTGGATATAAATATCTGTCAGCTAACAGTTGGTGTATGGTAGTGTCATGTAACAGCATTATCATAAAAATAACTTATAGGGACTGATAAAAATAATTATTTTTTTTATTTCTTTGTTCACATATAACCGGCTGTTTTGCAAGACAAGAAACCAGGGTTTCTACATTCTCTGGAAGAAAATACCTGCCAGACTTCTTCTGCCATGTCATTATCATTGATTCTAAGTTCAGGATTTACAGGCCTGATGGTAAAATACTGGCCAGGTGGAAGTCAGGTTTAGTCTGACATTTCATATGCTGTTTTAACCAATCACTTTTACTCTTCCTCATACTCAGATTGTTAACAATGAAATCAATCTAATTCAGGCTAGTAATTTCACTTGTTTTGCTATAGTTTAATAAATAAATAAAAAATACACTGTCTCCTAGGAGACTGCACATTTGTAACCTACTACACATCATTCTGTTGCTTATTATAGGCTGTTCTGATGAAGACAGAATTTCCATGGCTCCTTCGTTGTTGGGGCTGTTACATTGGTTCTTGTAGTGTCAGCCATAACAATGGGGAATAGTGTTTTATCTGGCCTAGTAAGCAGTGAGGAAAAGTACCTGTGTATTCCAGGTTACCAAATTGTAAAGCATGTTGATCATTTTGAACCATGTTTGGATCCTTCTAAAGAGTGGTAAAAAGGAGATCGTTAGTAACCACTCACTTGTGTAACTTTTCAGAAATGCTCCAAACAACTGTGCTAAGTATCTCACACCTTGACTGTGACACTCTCATCCTTCACTTTTCATTTGGATTGTTAATACCTCCTTAGAGAATACAGCTGTGATATTTCTCATATACTTGTGAAGCTAAACAAATCAGGCTGTATCTGTATTTGGGAAACGAGTTAGGTACAAGGGTTTTGAACGGTATAGATGACTGTAATTGCTGGTATTGAGTTTGTAGCTTGATTTTCATAGGAAGGTATATATGATTTTATTTGTACATTCTGAAATGTATATTTGTAATAAATATCATAAAATTTAACTAACATATAAATAAACTTATTGAAATCAAAACAAATGAATGTCC
Organism: Rhinophrynus dorsalis; assembly: GCA_037306005.1. NCBI lineage: Eukaryota > Metazoa > Chordata > Amphibia > Anura > Rhinophrynidae > Rhinophrynus > Rhinophrynus dorsalis. Next base: position 84,752,946 of record CM074724.1, on the reverse strand, counting down.
AATCTTTTTTACAGTGTTTGACAATGGGGGGGAGTATGTATCTGCTGGAGCAGCTCATTTTCTGTGCTTGGATGTTGTCAGGCTATGTAATAGCAAATTTCTTTGTGTATATTGGTGCACACAAACTCCACCATCATTATGTTCAAAAAGTCATCATAATGAAAAAATTGTGGGATCATAAGTTAGTGGTAAAAGAAGGACAATATTATCTGTAGCAAATCCGACACATTTGAAAATATGTCATAAAAGAATTAAAAGTGACGGTAAGAAGATCTTGATGATTGTCCTTAAAATTTCTGATGTTAAAAATGTCTTTGATTATATCTTTGAAATGAAAAATTTCAAAGAACAAATACATTTTTTGTCTTTAAAACAACACGCTTTCAAACAAAAACTTTTTTTTTACCAGTTAACTCCATACTACTGCTTCTCATTTCTGCTAACAGCACTTTAAAGGGACAGTAACGTCCCAGAAAAAAATATTTAGCATTTTGTAGTGCTTAAAAAGTCAAATTGAATGCAAAAAACCCTATCTCTCAACCCGCTATGGTTTGAGACATATATGCATTCAAAGTTTGACATTTCCTGCTGTTGGCTGTAAAGCTGACAGCAGGAGATCCTTGTAAGGCGACACGAGGAGGCTCTTCAGCAGAGCCCGCAATCACGTTATTTAAAATGAATTACTTCATTGGAATGGTCTACAAAGTGTGCTTGCAAACCAGGCACACTTTGTAGACCTTTCCAATGAAGTCATTCTTTTTAAATAACATGATTGCGGCTCAGCTGCAGAGCCACCAATTGGTCCCCGGACAGGATTCCCCTGCAGTCAGCACAGCTCTGACACAAGGGAAAGGGGAGGGAGGGGGAACTTTGAATGCTTATATCTCTCAAACCATAGCAATTTGAGAAATAGGGTTTTTTAAGCACTTCAAAATGCTAAATATTTTTTCTGGAACATTATTGTCCCTTTAATTTGTCTTCTCCATGAATAGGTAATTTTTATTTTATCGGGGGAGAAAAATGTACGTTAAACACACAAAAAAGCAACAGTTAAAATAATTTTTTTTCTGAAAATACCTTACAGTATGACAGTAGGTTAAACCATGCCCACTTTTATGACTGCTTTTTCCCTTTGATGGAGATGGTGGAATTAAATCAAAAGATGACGTAATATATCTGAGAACTGACGGACCATGGTGTAAGAACTTTTTATTCTGACTACAGACAATTTCAGTTATCACCACTTTTTGAACATCTTGCAAACAAACCCCAAGACCCTCATTTGTATCCTGTGCAATATAATGGGGTAAAATGATGCCTGTTTCCTCTGAACTGTGTTAGTATACAGGTTTGAAAAAGTTGCAGAGGAAAGGAAGACCCCAAAATGGCCATATATTTCTCCTATTGAGGCAAGCAGTGTGCAGAGGAAATATTCAGAGTAAGTAGCTTAGTAAATTTGAGTTAGATAAGTATAACATTAACACTTTGAGTGCCAGGGAGGTACCTAACTCATTTACCTTTCTGGCAATCAAAGAGTTAATAAATCCGTTCTAGTACATATTGTATGTCAGCAGGGCTGGATTTACATTCCAGGCTCCCCCATGCAAGGAACTCTGGGCACCCTTAGGTCCGACCATGGCCATGCCCCACTCCTCATATGACCACGCAACCAGTCTCATCCACTGTTTCCTGGCACCGAATATACCTTTGGCCTACAACAAGCAAGAACATAAAATCTTTAACCCCTTGGTTGCTAGAGAGATCTCCAATGTATTGCTCTGCAGTGTGTTGGAGATCTCACTAGCATCCAAGGGGTTAAATAATAGCCTGTAAAGAGGTGTATAAGCTAATGCATGGATATAGAGTTTGCTCTGGCCCCACCCACAATTCAGAATGTGGCTGTGTCCAGCACAGCTGAGGCGCCCCTCAAAATTTGGAGCTCTAAGCAGTTGCCTAGGAAATCCGGCCCTGTATGTCGGAATCATATTAGTACAGCCCACCAATAACTCTAAAAGGTGAGTCTAACCAATATGTATGTGTGTATGACAATGGTTTAAAATGCACAAGCCCAGTTTTTAAATTGTTGCATTGTATTATTTCATAGTCTAGGAAAGTAAGGTATTTATTAATACATAAAACAAGAGAAAACTCACAGCGCCAACTCACCATAACCTAGCCATACAATAAATAAACTTTTAATGTGAATATAAAGTGCATGCATAGATAGCAGCTAGGAATGAAGGGGTTCTCCAGACCCCCAAACTTCAGGACAAAACCCAAAGTACAAACAAACAGACACAAAGACAAACCAGCGCTCCTCTGTGTTGAAAATAGATGTATGCCCTGTATTTGGCATGTACAATATTTCTAAATAAAATAAGTGAGATATTAGTTTTCACAAATTGGCCAAGTTGCGGGTAAGCTTGCCACCCCGCCAAGGTTTCTCACTGTATGAAAGTCCTACTCTATACATCTGTAATGGCCTATCTAAAAATTAAAATAAAACTTGAAATTCCCTGATGAGATGTTAATACGTTGGAGAGCAAGGGACCCTTTAAATTGTAATGCAGATCCATTGGGGTCTTTTTTGTATCAGGTAAGTCCACTATGTACATCTTTTTATTATAATGTATGTCTTCTGTTTTTAATTGCACCACACTGGGACCCAGAAGCAATAAAAAGAGAGTATTTAAAGGGTCCCTTGCTCTCCAACGCGTTTATAATAACATCTCATCAGGGAATTTCAAGTTTAATTTTAATTTTTAGATAGGGTATTACAGATGTATAGAGTAGGACTTGCCGTACAGTGAGAAACCTTGGCGGGGTGGCAAGCTTACCCACAACTTGGCCAATTTGTGAAAACTAATATCTCACTTATTTTATTTAGAAATACTGTATATGCCAAATACAGGGCACACATCTATTTATTAATTCATACCCTGGTTATCCTCTATATCGTACCAAATAGCTGGAACTAGAAATGGTTACACTGAGAAACTCTAAATAGTTTAGTGCCCAAACAAGTAAATTAAAGCATTATTTAAGTGGACCTATCGCCTTGATTTTTTTTTTACATATTTGAAAACTTCATTCAAAACTGCCTATGCATCATGTTAACCAAAATTGCAGCAGATGAATAGTTTAGGAGATATTTGCACTTTTATTTCAGGGAAAAGTGAAAGTGAAAATCACCTGGTACTCATAGAGCCTAATTAGAATATGAAACCTAAATGAAAACCATCATTAGCATATGGAACATCACGGAAAAGTGTAATTAGAATATTAAATGTCACTGATACAGCAATTAGCATACATTAGTATATGATAACAAATATGAATGTCTCCTTAATTATACATTTGTTGGTCTTTGGCTAACATAACACATATGCAGTTTTTAACCTTTTGAGTGCCAGAGGGGTGTGTAATGCATTGTTCTGCAATAAGTTGCACAGCCCTCTGGCACTCAGAGGGCTAATGCAGTTTTCAAAGATGCAAACTTTAATCAAAGTGAAATGATTTTCTTTATTTTTTATTGCTCTTATTGTTTGAGATATAACTCAGCTATAACTCTAACTGATTTATAGCTAGAATCCCAAAAGACCCATGTTTTGGACCATCATTATTCACTAAGTATCCCAATTGTACCCTAACTATAAGGGAGATTAAAACCGTTACATGTCCCAAGCTGGGAACAACACCTGTGACTTTAAGTATGAGACCTGGGGCACTACTTAGCAATGTTAATTCAACTGTCTTCTATATTAATTATCACAACATCTCATTTCCACAAAGCATCTAAGAAATCATCTGTTGCCTTGCATCCTTTAAGAGAAACAGGCCGATTTTGTGCTATATTTGGTTAGAACATGACAGGGAGATAGTGTAATAAAGTTCTAACATTCAGAGCAGTCTTAGTATACATTATTATTAGTGTTGAGCGAGCACCCCGATGCTCGGGTGCTCTGGTGCTCTGACCGAGCACCGCCGGAGGCTCGAGTGCTCGGCCGAGCACCCGAGCCCCATTGACTTCAATGGGGCGACACGAGCATTACACCAGGCACCCCCTGCTCTGATGAGGGGAGGGTGCCTGGTCAATGCCCCCTTCATCTCCACAATGTCCCCCTTCATCTCCGCAATGCCCCCTTCATCTCCGCAATGTCCCCCTTCCACAATGTCCCCCTTCATCTCCACACTGTCCCCCTTCATCTCCGCAATGCCCCCTTCATCTCCGCAATGTCCCCCTTCATCTCCACACTGTCCCCCTTCATCTCCACACTGTCCCCCTTCATCTCCGCAATGCCCCCTTCATCTCCGCAATGTCCCCCCTTCATCTCCACACTGTCCCCCTTCATCTCCACACTGTCCCCCTTCATCTCCACACTGTCCCCCTTCATCTCCGCAATGCCCCCTTCATCTCCGCAATGCCCCCGTACCTCCAGTCCCTGGTGGTCCAGCGGAGCGTCTTCAGATCTGTGCCTCCTCCAGATCAGATCCCCGCCACCCGAACATGGCGGGCGAGCACATGGCGGTACTCGACGAGTACCGCCATGTGCCGAGCAGAGCGATGCTCGAGCCGATCCGAGCATCGGCCGAGCACGCTCGCTCAACACTAATTATTATCTCTAGATGGCACACAGCTGTTGCTGTAGTCACCAAAAACTGTCTTGAAGTTCCTAGGTCCTCCTTTCAGCCTTCCATTTCAGAGTTATGGTACTTTCATGGTACTTGAGCAGGAAGTTCCATAGAAGCAAAGGCATTTTTCTCTTCTAACAGTCACAATCTATGGGGCTGTGTGTGTGCAACTTACCATGGTTTATGGCTTTGAGCAGTAGACTTCTGGATAGGCAACAAGAGCTGTTTTGGGCAGAGGCGTAACTAGAAGCCACGGGGCCCCTGGGTCGTAGAGGGGGTTGTAGAAGGAGGCCAGGCCCCTGGAGTGACGTGTCCGGTTGCAGGTGCGACCCCTATAGTTACGCAACTGGTTTTGGGGCTACACAACTCAGCTTCAGGAATTTTACAAAGTCTGCACCTTACCACTCATATAAACTGTCTGGGACTTTCTTAAGTTGACATAAACCAAGTAATAGCTGTTCTACAAATTCTGCATGTTTTTTTTTAATCCTTTGCTCAACAGAGGGTTGCTGAAAATATTACGTCATAATACATTTCACAGCCCTCTGACACATAAATGGTTAATACACCATCAAAATATCTGGTTCACTTTAATGGAAACTCTGTGATCTTTTTTTAAAGGACATAGAATGAGCCCTTGGGTACTGGAGATATCTCTAGGATCAGTTCACTTTTGAAAAGAATAAGTCACCACGTCTCCATGATCAAAATGGAGACATGGCAATCTCGCACTGCATGACAGCGTGAGATTGTCATGTCGCCTGCTTAATGGTTGCATCAGCACATGGATGCGCACCAGCTAAAAGTGTGTGTTTCTTAAATTGTAGTAGCAGCTGGATCGCCCCCATGTGCTGCAGTTGTTACTGTAGGTTGCTCTCTTGTGAAAGACAGACAGTTGCTGCACATGGAGGCACTCCAGTTGCTATTTTCAGCACATGGATGCACCTCAGCTGCTACAACATTTTAAATAAGAGACACTTTTAGCTGGAGCGCCTCCGTATACGACCATTAGGTAGGCGTCATGACAATCTCGCGCTGTCATGCTGTGCGAGATTATCATGTTGCCATTTTGATCATGGAGACGTGGTGAATTAGTTGAAATGTCGCACGCTCTTAAAGGGATAGTAATACTTGAAAATAATTGTATTTTATATTGTAGCCCTCAAAAAAACATGAAAAATGATATAAGTCTTATCTCCCAAACCTTTATGGTTTGGGAGATATTCACATGTAAAATATAGTAAAATGCTCTTTTCCTGGCTGTTTCAGCCAAGTCTGCCATCTAGTGGACAGATTTGGAATTCGGTCCACAGAGCAACCGGCAGCTCTTTAGCAGTGCGGAGATCAAGATCTTTGAAAAGAACTACTTAATTGGAACTATCTACAAAGTGTGCCTGGCTTGAAAGCACACTTTGTAGACAATTCCAATTAAGAAATTCTTTTTAAAGATGGTGATCTCAGCACTTCTGGAGAGGCACAAATCTGAAGGGTGGAGCAATGACATCACTCCAGGGGAAACTTTACTTCTGAATATCTCCCAAACCATAAAGGTTTGGGAGATAAGACTTATTTCATTTTTCATGTTTTTTTAAGGGCTACAATATAAAATAAACTTATTTTCAAGTATTACTATCCCTTTAAGCGTGCAACATTTCAAACGGATACCCTAGGATCCAAGGATAAAGAAAGAAAGAAAGAAAGAAAGAAAGAACTGACATTTGTAGTATTTATTGACCTAATGGGAATTAGTTCCTTTTTGTATTAACCTATTACCAAGTTTGTTTGGTTATTTGAATAATGAAATTGTTAGTTTAGAGTGAGGTCAAATAACTGGAATCCTTAGGATGCATGTTACCATTCCTTCACTTTAAGTTTATTCAGTAGCTCAGGAAATAACACAACCGTGAAAGCCAAAACAATATCTAAAGACCTGGTATTTCTGTTAAAGATGCACTTGAAACCTGAACAGCATTTGCTCAATGTAAGAGGCAATTAACACCATTTGGGGAATTTTTAATTGCTCTATAAAGTATAGTGTAAATAATTAGCCCCAGCTCATTTGATCCCATGAATTTCACTTGACAGCTGTAATTTATGACTTGTAAAGTGCTTGTTTTGCTTCCTCCTTTATTCAGCTTTTATAGTTATTAGCGTAATTACTTAACATTGATCTAATAGTTTTTCTTAATTAGTGTAAGAGAGAATTTGCTAGCTTGACCTTTGAATTTTTTGGAACAGCTAATGATACATTGTTTTAACCCTTTGAGTGCCAGAGGAGTACTGAATGCATTGCATTGCAATGCGTTCCATACCCCTCTGGCACTCAGAGGGTTAAGGTATCTCTCTCTTTATCTATCTATCTATCTATCTATCTATCTATCTATCTATCTATCTATCTGTCTGTCTGTCTGTCTGTCTGTCTGTCTGTCTGTCTGCCTGCCTGTCTGTCTGTCTATCTATCTATCTATCTATCTATCTATCTATCTATCTATCTATCTATCTCTATCTAACTAGCTATCTATCCATATCTATCTATCTAGCTACCTATCTCTCTGTCTGTCTGTCTAGTTTAAAGTTCAATTCTTGGGCAAACCAACAACGTAATAGGGAACAAATATAAGTCTCATTGATTGAAATGGGGCTTTTAATCTGTTGCATGGCAGAGAAGTCATCAATGCATTGTGAAACAATGCAATGGAGACCTTTCTAGCACTCAAGGAGATAAAAGCCCCATTTAAGTCAATGGAATTTTTGATTTTTTTTCCTCTAGAGTGAGCTTGGTTTCCCCAGATTTGCACCTTTTTTTACTTAGTACATCAGCCTATCTGTCTTAATTAACCTATAAGACACAATGTATACATATTTCTTAATAGCTGCATGGGCCTTGTACTTGGTAATTTTTTCTGTATTTATTTAATTAAAGAAATTTCAAAATAAATGGTTATATTCTTGTAAAATTCAGATATTGACCTGTTGCATGCTGAATAAGGTTGATAGTAGGAGTGGGTAAGGAGTGTGGCTCTCCAGGTGTTGCTGAATGCCCACGCTCATTACTGTTGGTTTGGGCATATGTACACAAAATACTTAAAGGGATAGTAATGTTTCAAAATAAATGCAGCTCCAGTTAATCTTTATAGTATTTGGGCCATGGAGAGTGTTATTTCAATACTATCAGAGCTGTAGTCCAAAAGTAATTGAATGATAAAGTATCCCCCTCCCACCCCTTTTACTGATGTAACACTGCTCACCTCAGAACACAAAGGTGATGTGCAGGTGGATTGTAGAGAGTGACAATCTTCAATTAATATAAGGGAAAAACCTGAAAGACCTGTCAAGGAGGCAGGGTTTTCATTGTTCTCTCAATAAGAAGATTGTCCCTTGCTGTGAGCTGTCTGGTCTTAAGACTAGAGGGGAGGCGGCTTACACTAGATAAAATGGGTGGGAGGGGGGATACTTTATAATTCAATTACACATGAACTACAACTCTGACAGCAGTAAAATAACACTATCCATGGCCCAAATACTATGAAGAGTAATTGGAGCTGAAATATTACTATCCCTTTAAGTAAAAGCAATACAAGGTGCAATGTCTAGGTTTGCATTGATGAGTAGTTTGTAATCTGAGGAATAAATATAAATTCAATATGAAAAGTAATTTATTACATTTTTTATGTAGTTGTCATTTTTTAGTTTTTTGTGTTAAAGTGACTGTTTTCCTCCTTTTTGACTTTAGAAACACTGCAAGTGCATAAATGTAATGTCAAATTGTCTATATTTTTATTAATTTATTTTATTTCCCCTTGACCTATTTTCTTTCACACATTTATGTCCCCGAATAGTTGCTCCTGAATGCCTGTTTCCAGAAAGCTTTCTGTTGGGGACTTTATTAAATCCTGCCTCTAAACCATACAGAGCATTCAGTACAGCAGTGGTAGTGTTACACTGCATCAGTAGTCTTAATTTCATAGTCTCTGAATGAAAGATGTCTGGATACAGAGATTCAGGGTGCTCAGTGCATAAAAGTGTAAAATAGATAAAGATTAAAAAAGTATAGGCAAAATGAATACATATGCATTTACAGAATATGCAGTCAGAAAGGATGTTGACAGTCATTGTAACCACTTGGCTGCTAACAGTGCTATGTGCAACATCCTCTAGATGCAACATACCCTCTAGAACTGCAAAGGACATTGCCTATGATGCCTTCATCATTATGAGGCATCTGTGGGGCTGAGGGGAACATACATGTACTTACCAGGTCCTCCGGTGGAGTATTTCTTCAGCCTTCATCATGGGATCTGGTGGGGCCTACTGATAATATCTCTCACATGTGTGATTTTCCTATTAACACACCAGGAGCAATTCAGGTAAGTACATTGAGTCTAGGGTCTAGTGGTGCTCATATCTTTGCCCGCCCCCCTGTTAGAAAGAAGAGAGTTAACTCAAGAAGATGTCATGGCTAGACTGAACAAAATTAAGACTAACAAAGCACCGTGTCCTGATGGTATACATCCAAGGGTTCTTAAGGAACTCAGTGCATTGCTAGCAAAACCCTTATATTTACTCTTTAAAGATTCTCTCATCACAGACGCAGTGACACAAGATTGGAGAAGAGCCAATGTAGTGCCTCTATGTAAGAAGGAACTAAAACAGAACCTGGAAATTATAGACCTGTGAGTTTGACCTCTGTAGTGGGAAAACTGCTAGAAGAGATAATAAGGGATTATATTAAGAATTTCAACGCAAAAAATAAGATAATTAGCAGGAATCAACATGGATTTATGAAGAATGGATCATGCCAAACTAACCTTTTCAGCTTCTATGAGGAAGTAAGCAGCAACCTTGATAATGGCAAGGCAGTTGATGTAGTATATCTAGCCTTTGCAAAGGCATTTGATACAGTGCCACACAGAAGGCTGGGATATAAAATAAGGAAACTGGGGCTAGGAGGTGACCTTTGCAATTGGATACAAAACTGGTTGAAGGGTAGGGAACAGTGTGTGGTTGTAAATGTACAATTCTCCAATACAGTTAAAGTGGAGAGTGGAGTACCTCAGGATTCAGTATTAGGTCCACGGCTATTTAACATGTTTATAAATGACCTAGAAATAGATATAGAAAGCAAAATATCAATATTTGCAGATGACACTACATTATGCAGGGTAATTAATTCAGAACAGGATAATTGCTCTGTACAGAGGGATTTATATAAAATGGCAGATTGGGCAAACAAATGGAATATGAAGTTTAATGTGGGTAAGTGTAAAGTCATGCATTTGGGAGCAAATAATCCCAAGGCTACTTATGAACTTCATGGAATCATTTTAGGGGACTCTTTGCTAGAGAAAGACCTCGGTATCCTTGTCAACTACAAACTTGGAAACAGTTACCAGTGTCAAACAGCAGTAGCAAAGGCAACCAAAATCCTGTCTTGCATAAAAAGAGGTATTGAAGCAAGAGTGAATAAAATAATTTTGCCATTGTACAAATCTCTGGGATACTTTATCATTCAATTACTCTTGAACTACAACTCTGACAGAATTGAAATAACACTCTCCAAGTCCCAAATACTATGATGATTAATTAGAGCTGCTTTTATTATGAAACATTACTATCCCTTTAAATCCTGTACTGTTGGTGGCACCTGAAGATTGAACTTGGACAGCTCTGCTGTACAGTATATCAACTCATACCAATGGGATACCATTTTACTCAGGAGGCTTCTAGCTACCTAACCTAACATAGTATGTTATAATTTTTAATCAGTACAGTTTAGTTTAGAGAGTAAATATAGTTCTATAGTGCCATCTTTTTAGAGATTTCATAGCAAACCAGCCTTGAGGTAGAAATGGAACTGACCAATTTGTGAAATTGGAATTTGATGTACTTTTAAAATATATAGAGCATGTAGATACTGTAACTGCTTTCAAAAAGGTAATGGATGCCTATCTAGCACAGAACAATATTGAGAATTATGACAGATGGTTTCAGTGCAGATAGGTTGTTGATCCAGAGAACTATCTGACTGCTAGTTGGAGTCAGGAGGGATTTTTTAACCCACTTGGGGCTTTATTGGAAATGGCTTAAACTGTTTTTTATGCCTTCCTCTGGATCAACAGGGGTGATTTGGCATGGACTGGGCTTGATGGAAGCATCAAGCATCAACTATGTTATTATATTAGACTTACATGGTTTATTTCTCATTATCTTGTTACTGAAATGAAGATGGTATAAAATGAAAAAAAAAAAATATTTTTTTTTTCTTTTTACAATTGCTAATTTTTATACTACATCTATGTATAATATTTTAATTTGGTGTTTTAAGATTCAGTGTAGCAAAAAACTCCCCCTTCATCTCCACAATGTCCCCCTTCATCTCCGCAATGCCCCCTTCATCTCCGCAATGCCCCCCTTCCACAATGTCCCCCTTCCACAATGTCCCCCTTCATCTCCGCAATGTCCCCCTTCATCTCCGCAATGCCCCCTTCATCTCCGCAATGCCCCCTTCATCTCCGCAATGCCCCCCTTCCACAATGTCCCCCTTCATCTCCACAATGTCCCCCTTCATCTCCGCAATGCCCCCTTCATCTCCGCAATGCCCCCTACCTCCAGTCCCTGGTGGTCCAGCGGAGCGTCTGTAAGATCTGTGCCTCCTTCGGCACAGATCCCTGCCACCTGAACATGGCGGGCGAGCACATGGCGGTACTCGTACGAGTACCGCCATGTGCCGAGCAGAGCGATGCTCGAGCCGATCCGAGCATCGGCCGAGCATGCTCGCTCAACACTACAAATAAACAAACAAACAAACAAACAAAACAACTATCAATATTATCATTTTCTATAGTTCCTCTGATTGTCTTCCTTTTCATGCTGGAGGCTGTAATAGGGAGTGAGTGGATGAAGTTCACCTCATAAGAATGACTTTAAATTTGTGGGGGAACCTTGGGAAGGTCTAAGATTGGGCCACATTTTATATAATTTATTTGAATAAATCTTGTTCAACTATCAGTCCAGAGAAGGAGGCAGAGGCCTTCCCCCATTGAAAATAGTGTTGAATGAGTTATGTCAAGCAGTGAAAATGTTTGACGACATTCTGACTAACTGAATTTAACGGCAAACAAAGTTCGTTTTCTCTGAATGTATAAAAAAGATTTTGCATGAAGCATTTGGATGAATCAAATGTTCTCGCTGAGCAAAAGATTAGTCTTTTTCAACCCTTTGAATGCAAGATGGGTCCCCACGCATTGCTTCTAAATGTCCTGAAGACACCTCTAGAATTTAAGGGGTTAAAATACGCTTTTAAAGAGGAACTTTCATCAACATCACATGTAGCCTCAAATCATTAATATGTTAGCGATATACATAAAAATACTTGTAGAATAAGTCCGGCATAAGTAAGAGAGAGAACGTTTTTGGCAGGCACCAGGGAACAGCGCAGACATCTTGCAGAGCCTGTTTCTCTGCGTCTGAGCTGTCCGTCCCCTTCAGCTTCATGAATGGTGAGTTGAATGCCTTTGTCCTGAAAGGCACTGGAAGGGACTGACTGTGCAGGTGTAGAGAGCGCCTACAGCAAGATCCCAGCCGGTGCCTGTCTGACGAAAATGTTTTCTCTCTTACTTATGCCGGACTTATACTGCAAATTACAAGCATTTATATGTACATTGCTAAAATATTAAAGGATCAGTAATGTCCCCTAAAAAATATTTAGAGTTAAGTAGAGGTTCAAAAAATAAACTAATTGCCACAAATCCTATCTATCAAACCGCTATGGTTTGAGAGATATAGGTACTGAAAGATCCCCCTCCCCTTCTCCTGACGTCAGCTCTGTGCTGACAGCAGGAGATCCCGGTCTGGGGACTAGCCGGAGGCTCTGCAGCAGAGCCGAAATGGTGTTATTCAAAATAATTACTTCATTGGAAAGGTCTACAAAGTATGCTTGGTTTGCAAGCACACTTTGTAGACAGTTCCAATGAAGTAATTCTTTTGAAATAATGCAATTTTGGCTCTGCTGAAGAGCCTCCTTGACAGGGACATGCACAGACATTTTGGGGGGCAGGGGCTCAAATGAAAAAAAGGGCACTTCTCATAATTATTTTTTATTTATTTATTTTTTGTTAAAAGGGCACGAGGGCACTTTGGACAAAAAGGGCAGGTGCTCAAGCCCCCCTTGGTGCCTATGTGTGCATGTGCCTGCTTCTAGAGTGGCACAACTTGAATCTCCTGCTGTCAGCTTTGAAGCTGACATCAGGAGAAGGGGAGGGAGGGGGGAACTTTTCCTATCTCTCAAACCGTTGTGGTTTGAGAGATAGGATTTGTGGCAATTAGCTTCTTTTCTTTTTAACCTCTGCCTAACTTTAAAAAAAAATTATGGGACATTACTGCCCCTTTAATCATTTGGGGCTACATGTAATGTTGATGAAAGTTCCACTTTAAATCAAGGAAGGATTTGAGTTTTTTTATTTCTGGTTGTTGGTTGGCTCCAGAATTACTCCTCTTTTTACTTTGTACATGAGGCCCATTGTTTGTGTACTACCAGTGTCCTGCCCTAAAGTCAGTGTTACTTAAATTCAGTAAGTGCTACTTTCGTTATTCTTCCTGCATGGACCAGAACAGATCTCCATCCAGATGTAGATTTTTTTTCATTCAAAACATCATAATACAAAGTAAAAGAACATTCAAAACAGAAGTACAATAGACTTTCTGTATATATTAGATATTAACTTATTCAAAACAATAAAAAAGAAGTTTTTGACACTAACAGATTCTTAAGCACAAGAAGCTGCCCCATTTCAAGTTTTTGGGATGATTCATATTAAGTAAAATATACTGTGGTTTCTTGGGTAATTTAATGCCTGTAATTTTATAAATTGCTGACAGAACCTATTTCAATACTTTAAAATCAGTGGACACTTCTACCATATGTGAAGCATACGCCCAAGCTTTCTTTACAGTACCAGCATCTTTCATTAGCATCAGGATAGAAAGATTGGATTTGTTCCGGAGTCCTGTACCATCTGGTTATAATTTTATAGTTTGTTTCAATAATCAGGGTGTTTTTGGAGTAATGAAATGTGTTGATAATCATCTGTTTCCAAACCGTTTGGGGGATATTTAAGTTAAGTTCTCTCTCCCAATGTTATTTTTGAGAAGTAAAAATTTGTTATGAAAATTTTAGTAACCTATACGCATATGAAATCAGCTTGGAAAGAGGCATAGCAGCTACACATACGGCTTTGAAACTGGTCAGCTTCCTTTTCTGAATAATTTGAGTGTCCCAGTAAGCAGTTTTCAAGTCCTTTGTATATTTCCAAATCCGTTACAGATAGATTTATTTGTTCTTTGAAGGAGGTAAAGGGGAGTATTTTTCTCTCTTTAAGTTATTAACCAAACATCTGCTTTTCTTCACTCACTGTGAGAAATTAAAGGTGATACGTTTGGATCTTTGTTATTCATCAAAGAAACAAGGTGAGAAAATGATGTTGAAATCTTTGCATTTGCTTGGATTAAATTAAAGGGATAGTAATGTTTCATAATAAAAGCAGCTCTAATTAATCATCATAGTATTTGGACTTTGGAGAGTGTTATTTCAGTTCTGTCAGAGTTGTAGTTCAAGAGTAATTCAATGACAAAGTATACCCCTCCCGCCCCTTTTACTGATATAACACTGTTCAGCCAGACCAGAAGGGAGGTGCCTAGGTAGACTGCAGAGAGGGACAGTTTTCAATTAAGATAAGGGAAAAACCTGAAAAACTTGTCAAGGGGGGCAGGGCCTTCATTGTTCTCATAGCAAGAAGACTGTCCCCTTCTGTTATCTGTCTAGTCTTACAACCAGATTCCACATCTGAGAAGAGATGGCTTACACTAGGTAAAAGGGGCGGGAGGGGAAACTTTGCTTTTGAATATCTCTTAAACCAAAAAGGTTTGAGAGATAAGACTTATATCGTTCTTCATGTTTTTTTAATGCCTACAAAATAAAATATAGATAAAACAAAGTATTACTATCCCTTTAAGCCACATTATTAGAGTGGATTTAGTTAGTGGGGGATAAGAATTGTTTTATGATTTATGTAAATTTTCATTAAACCAAGGTAATCGATATTGAAAAGAGTCTGGCAAGGAATTGTGAAGTATCATAACCCAGTTCTTTTTATCAGATGAAAGAAACCAGTGGCAAATATTTGTGAGTTGCATAGATTGATAATTTAATATACCAGACCTCCTGCTTTTTTGAAGAGGAAGGATGCGCAAATTTCAGACTTGGGGTTTTGAAAAACCACACAAAAGAGTTAATATTTTGTAACTATTTCAGATAAGACAAAAATAATGGTATAGGCATTGTTTGAAATAAATATAACATTTTTGGAAAAATCAACATTTTAATTAGGTTAATCCTGCCAAGCCAAGAAAGGGGTAACCTGGCCCAGCCAGATATCTCCTTTCCTAAGTTATCTCTTAGTGGTATAAAATTGACCGGAAAAGGTTAAATAATGCAGCTCAGCTTTTTCTGGCCTGGATTCATATACTGGGCCCATGGTTGGTTCATTATTCATTTCCCCTCTCTGTCCTGTGGGTTTGACATCCTAGTCTGGCCAGTCAGCCCATAACAACGTCCCAGTCTAATATACACATGTGCAGGCAGAGCTGGTCTTATAGTAATCCTCTGAGTGCCAGAGTATATCCAAAACATTGTGAAGCAATGTGTTGTATACCCTTCTGGCTCTCAAAGGGTTAAGATATCAGATTCCAGAGAGGACCAACTCATTGTTAAGCAATATATTGGGGTACTTTCTAGCCTACAAGGGACTAACATGAGCTACAATCTGAATGCAGCTTGATAAAGCTTCTAAGTCATGTAATACTTATTTGAAAGAAGAGCTGTCAGTGATGATTCTACTTCCCTGTGGCATATCCCGTAGTCATGAAGTAGCACAGCTTCAAGAAACACAGCGGTAATTAGAAGTTCTTCTTCACTAGAGGTTTACACTATTGGTTACACTGTGAAATCTCCTGGCTAGTGAGAACTGCAGGCATTAAAATGGT
The DNA here is from genome assembly GCA_037306005.1 of Rhinophrynus dorsalis. Lineage (NCBI taxonomy): Eukaryota > Metazoa > Chordata > Amphibia > Anura > Rhinophrynidae > Rhinophrynus > Rhinophrynus dorsalis. Next base: position 84,737,274 of record CM074724.1, on the reverse strand, counting down.
TACATTCACAAAGCTATTCTATTTTCTATTTACCATTCATATTCATATTTCTAACTTATTGTTTGGTGCAATTTAAAATAGTTATTCTCACTTTATATGGGCCACAAAGAAATCCAGACTCCCTGAAAGTTTTAAAGTGATGTAAACTTTGGGGGAAATTATTGTGGTCTTATCTCTCAAACCTTTATGGTTTAAGAGATAGTCACAAGCAAAGTATCCCCCCCTGTTCAGCCAGATCAGAAGGGAGGTGCCCAGGTAGACTGCAGAGAGGGACAATCTTCAATTAAGATAAGGGAAAAAGTTGAAAAACTTGTCAAGGGGGGGGAGGGCTTTCATTTTTCTCATAGGAAGAAGATTGTCCCCTTCTGTTATCTGTCTGGTCTTACAAAAAAAGGGGCGGGAGGGGGAAACTTTGCTTGTGAATATCTCTTAAACCATAAAGGTTTGAGAGATAAGACTTATATCGTTTTTCATGTTTTTTTAATGCTTACAAAATAAGATAAAGATAAAACGAAGTATTACTATCCCTTTAGTGTACCTTGACTGCCGGGTATGTCCAAAGCGCCAGATATTTGGTCCAGAATCAATGTTTTTCCATTAAATCTACAGCCACGAAATTTAAGTTTTAACATACCCCTCCCCCCGAAATGTCAATAATTAAATTAGACTTGCAAGATCTACCTGGAAAGAAACCAAATGTATTTGTCTATATTCTTATGGTTCATCAACTAGCAAGTGAGAGACACTGGAGGTCTCAAAATCCCCCGCTTAAAAGGGAGGTCATAATATGAATTCTGGTAATGAGCACATGGAAGCCATGAATGCCAAACTGAATGAAAGGACATAAACATAAAGCTAATTGTGGAAAGCTAATATGAGCAAAGATAAATATGACAACTGTAATCAGTCTAAGTATGACTCTGACTCTTTCTGTCACATATGACTCTGACTCTTTCTGTCACATACAGTTGATTAGCCATCAGTGGCGAAATGTGTGTCGGGCTTACGGGTTCAGACAGTTGTGTCCCATATTTCTCTGCTTATGCTCTCTATCTTTGTCTCAATTTATGTTTGTAGCTATTCAGCAGCTGTTAGGAACACACGCAGAGTGGTGTCCATTAAAAAATTATTTTTGCTGGCTATACCTCTGCTGCACTACTCCATGTTGTGTGCTCAACTTTTGAGGCTGCTGGAGGACAGGCAGGTTTCTATAGCTTTATTCAGGTTGCCTGTTAAGTAATGTGCCATAGTGATTGGGGTGCTTGCCACAATATAAAGGTGGGACAAGCCATTTGCTTCTGGCAACAATATATAAATGTTTCTGACTCAGCTTGTTACATTTTGTGAATGACTTACGTAACGATAGATCCTGAACAGAACCTGAGAACAGAGAGTAGCCATTTGAGTCCGTTTTGTTACAGTTACAAACTGACTCACAACACCACACTGTGTAGACCTATAATTGTTTCTCTCACTAAGTACAATACTATATCCACTGAATACCTTCGTTAGAGTACACATGTACTTCCTATTGGCAATACAGATTTGCCAAAAAGCATTCATTCACAAAGCAGGTGGAATTTTGGGTCCTGTGGTCCAAACGGATCCCAATCTAAACAACTGCAAAAATATCAGTGCGGTTTCACTATATTAGCATTTGCAGATTTTATTTGAAATTCACTTTTATTTTATTTATATAACCACCAATAAAAGTTATATTATAATTTTGTTTTTAACCATTTACATCTATCACGTGTATTCATCTATCTAACTGGGATCCCACAATTCATTCTTGAAGGTGAGTCTGGTGCTGTCAATGGGTTTCCTTTCTTTCTTCCCTTTCTCAGTTATATTATACGGACCCTAGCACATCCCCTTTGGCTAAAGTTAGCACTTCATTTACACCCATAGGGTGGTGCACCTCAATTCTGTGGTACATACAGCTGAGTTCCCTTCTCCAATTTCTTGACTCTTTTCCATTCTTCTAGTTCCAACCACCATTTACCCGAGATATGAATTGTCAGGTCTATTTGGACACCAGTATTGTGTTTTATATAGTAATTATGGTAATAACACACTTATACTCTTTGCAACTTTATTGCCTCTGTTTCTTTAAATTTTGCAAAGTTAATTAAAAAAGTGTGAACCTATTTTCCACCTACAAATCTGTCTTTGTTACAAGCGTGAATTGATTTTGCTAATCATCACTTCTAATGTACTTTACAGCCCCTAGTTCATGTAGTGTAAAGGTATACAGGCTGGTTTATGCCTATATTACACATCTAATATCTGGGCTTGTAGTTATATTTCCATTCTCTAAAAGGAAAGGAGAACAGTTTGATCAAAAGAAAAATGCAGAAAATATGGGGAAAACAAAAAATACCAAAAAAATTCTCATTGATTTAAATGTGGATTATTAAAGGCCTCCAACTCGTTTGAAAGCCATGTGTTGGAGCCCTGTCTAAGATTCATGGAGTTAATCTAAGGAAAACAGACTTTTTGGAATTTTTATTTTTCCTCTATATTGCATTTGTTTTGCCCTTACATTCCTCCACTTTACTCCAGAACATAAAGCCTGAACAATGTTTAATACTTACACATAATTTGTATTAGACTCGTTGTTAGAAATTCTAGCAAAATTATTCAGTAATTCTCCTCCTACTTCACAGATAAATTTCCTACAAACACTGGCCTGAATAGACACAGTATGCTGTAATAATATTTAGACAAAAGTCTACCAACCTAACCATGAATATACATTAAATTTAAGAGAAATGTATATAATCTGACTATTGCAGCATGGATCTTTGATCCAGGGATATGCAAATTGTTTTGATACGTTTGCTTTTTGCAAATCTAGAAAATATTTTTTTGCAATTGTATATTGTTTAAACCAATAGGATTACAGGAATACTGATCTGCTGATATCAGAAGCAGTTGATACTTCAGCTTTTTGTAGCATTCAAGTCAGTTTGAATAGACTCCTGTGTGGATGGGGAGGTCTATCTGGACTTATTACCTGGTGGGTGGTGAACCTGTGAGTCTCTTTTCTTCTCTGTCTTCTCTCTGTCTCTCTCAATACTCCTTCTTCTCTTACAAGAAGATATCTGTCAGTTGAACGGTAGGAAATTTATTCATCTCTGCTTTAAACACAATGAAAGCCCTAGATATATTCTCAATAATGAAAAATGAGAAGTGTTTAGAAGCCAAATCTAATATACAGCAAATGTGTGTGTAAATAGAATTTTACTATTAAAGGGACGGGCTAGGGTCAATAAAATACCATTTTAAGTCACTGACGATTAATCAGAGATATGGAAACAGACTTTCCTAATCTTATAATACACCCATTCCTCTCCTAGAACTTGTAGTCATAGTGCTTCATGCTTTAAAGGGGCAGTACAGGGTACATAAAAGACCCTTCTAACCCCCTACAGTGCCCTTAGAGCTGTGAATGTATATTACAGAGATCTGCACAGCTGGGGATATCAGAACCTTACACAGCACTCATGGGAGCTTTCGTCTTCTCCACAGAAGCCCAATCAAAGCCTCCTGTCTTTGAATCTATCAATGGCCTTCTATGGAGAGAAGTGAAAGCTCCCACTGAATAATGCATTTATGTCACCCAGCTCTGCTGATCTCCATCATCTGCTCAGAAATCAGGACAGAACTCTGCTCCAATAGATGTAAGGGTACTGCCAGAGGGTCAAATGGTCTTTTATTAACCTTATACTGACCCTTTTAAAACAAGATGAAGGCTTTAAGCATGAGATACAAAGTTTTTACTTCAGCCAATATCTAGTATAGTTCCTGCTTGTTCTATTAATACATAGTTCCATAGAAACATAGCATTTGTCTGAAGATAAAAACCTATTGGCCCCTCTAGTCTTCCAATTTCCCCATATGTTTAAAGGGATAGTAATGTTTCATAATAAAAGCAGCTCTAATTAATCATCATAGTATTTGGACTTTGGAGAGTGTTATTTCAATTCTGTCAGAGTTGTAGTTCCAGAGAAAGTATCCCCCTCCCGACCCTTTTACTGATGTAACACTGCTCAGCCAGAGCAGAAGGGAGGTGCCCAGGTAGACTGTAGAGAGGGACAATCTTCAATTAAGATAAGGGAAAACCTGAAAAGCTTGTCAAGAGGGGAAGGGCTTTCATGCCTACAAAATAAAATAAAGTTAAAATTAAGTATTACTATCCCTTTAACTCAGACTTAATGCATTGTTAGAATACCCATATAGCTCAAGAGTTCTTAAATTCAATCACTGTTTTAGCCTGAATCACCCTATTCCAATTGTCTATCACCCTGTTCCATTTATCTATCACTCTATTCCATTTGTCTATCACCATATTCCATTTATCTATCACCCTTTCATTTGTCTATCCTCATTTTCTTACAGTTTCCTTTATTTTCCACCCACCAGTTTTAGAGCAGGTCCTCTTGTCCTAGTGTTGCTTTTAATTTGAAAAATTGATTTCTCCCGAACATTATTAAATCTCTTAACCTCTTAAGGACCAAAGGACTGTGCAATGCATTGAATACCCTTCTAGTCCCTAAGGGGTTAATACATTTCAAGCTTTCAACCATATCATCCTTCTTCTCCTCCTATCGAACAAGTTCTATACGGTAAGGTCCTAAAGTCGTTCCTGATATGATTTGTTATTTCTCGCTGCACCATTTAGTGGCATTATTCATGTCTAACAGAACAAATTTACATTTATTCAATCACAACGTGTTTTAACAAACAAGATCTGTGCATTAAGTGAAGACAGAGACACACATGGCTGTCAAAAGAATGTCAGTTAAGACTGCACTTTTTCAGAGACTCTGATTATTAATATATGACTTCGTCGAATTGTATTTTGTCTTTTCCAATCATATTATTCTTATACTAGTTGAAGAGCCTGTTACACGGGTCACAGTGCCATTGCCAGCCGGTCGCGAGGCAGTAATGCACAGTAGAGACTGCCCGCGCTGCGGCTGATACAGAACTTCCAGCTCTATATCAGCCACGCTGCGGGCAGTCTCTACTGCACATGACTTTGTCGTTACACACGTTTTAACGAATTATTATATAGGATATTCATATATATAATCTTCATAAGAAAATAGTCATAATAAAAATTGGCATTCTGTATTGCATAACATTGTATATCAATGAATGATAGGTACTATCCTCCCATAAATCCCTTTCAATAATCATTGGGCATATTGTAGCCCTTCAGCTGTTGTTGCTGTTGGACCACAACTCCCATAATTACCTGCCATTCAGTGGCTGGCTGAAGATGATGGGAAATGCAGACCAATAACAACAGCTAAAGGGAAGCAAACTGCTTAGGCAGAAGCAAATGACAGTACAGGGTTAATATGGGGTTCCCAATCACCATAACAATGAGTAACAGTGAATGTAAAATGTTTAAACACCAGTTCACATCAACCACTTGGCTTCCAGATAAGTAATTGCCTTTTATTCACAGTTATTTTGCAAACACAGACAGGCAGTTGGTTTTATGAAGAGAATATTGGGCAGGTTATACAATCTGCGTCTGGTGAGTGAGATTTATGGAAACACTGATAAATATTTATAGGACTTCTCCTACAAAGAGCATCTGCCTGAGGACTTATTGTTTTTTTTCTTTTTCTAAGGTTCTCTTCTACCATGGAAAACAGCAAGTAAATCTAATTTAATTATTGTTATTTGTGAATGCACACCCTGCACAGCACCAGTCAGCATTAATGGACAAAGTCTGGCTTTCATTCCTCAAGGCAATGCCCAAGGCAGGTCTGATTTCCTTTTGCTTCACTATCTTTTTCCCTGTAACAAATTAAATTTGTCCCATCGAGTCCAAGACAATTTAGTACCAATGAGCCCCAATTGGACAGGGACCTTGTGATTAATGTGAACAGTAATAGAGTTGACACCAGAAAAAAAAAACCTAGGATTTGCCTTCAGCTGCTCGACCACATCAGGTGCTGACTTTTATTCACATTTTCTACCATTTTTCTCCACTTTCACGCTGCCTCAAAGAAAAAGAGATTGATGACTCTTACTGGTATTATTAGGTCTCTGCCTAAATTGGTTTCTGAGCTGGTTTGTGATTTGCTGGTGTTTGATGCTCTCCCTTACAAACTGTGGAGGGATTTTCCATGTATTTGCTACCTTATAGAACAGTAGTCCTTGAGAGAGAGAAACAATTATTGTTTTCAGGGTATCTCTGCTTGATCGCAAATGGGTAATTAATGGCTTAATCACTGTGATTTATCTATCTGTGCTTAATTAGGGATATCTTGAAAATATGACCTGTGGGTGTCTCCTGAGGATTGGAGTTGAGAATCACTGTTCTACAAAGTTATTCCTGGCTTACACATCGGTTGGTAACAGCACAGATTTACTCATTTGAGTAAATGTATATGATTCATGTTACAGTATTGACATTTTTCTTGAACAATTATATATAGATGCTAGGGTGCAATATTGTGTTGGACGTATGAAGATGAAAGCAGGTGGCAGTCATAGGAATAACATCAATTTAGAAAAAATGCAGTTACTTTTAATATATACATTGATACAGATATGTGTTTTCATTGATTTACTATAAAAAAAAATTCAGTACCTTTAGAAAAAAAATTATAACAAAAGGTATACATACCAAATTAAACAGTAACAGGCACACATACATAATTAATTAACCAATATATAAATATTAATAAAAACATATTTCGACTAAAAATAACATTTTGATTTAATTCATTTGGTTAATTCTCTCATGTAACAATAACAATTAAAAAAAAACAAATCTTCAGATTAAACATTGTGTTTTTGTAATCAGTTAATTGATGGAGGAAAAACATACAAGTAAAATCTAATTGGATACTCTCTCTAATCATTTGGGTAGTAAAATATCAAATGAGGTATCGCAAAAATAAATAAGTAAAACATTGTTGACTTGTTTTGCACGTCGACCAGAAGTAAATTCAGAAAACTGTGAGGCTGTCCAGTTCCATCAGGAATGGAGGTGTGATAGATTGAAGAAGGGTTCTGAGCGACAGGTTCTGAGTGGACAGAAAAAAGTCGGAGGACAGGGAAGAGGGTTAGGGAACAAGAGGAGGTAGGAGCATTGGAAAAAGAGAGAGCTGAGTTCTAGGGAAGGGGGGACATGGATAGGAGGATATGTTTGGGACGGGGCATGGAAGAAGGCTGGAGGATCTTAAAATTAGTGGGGGAGGGAGTGCAGGGGGAGAGAACAGGGGGGGAAGCAGGTAAGAAAAGCAGTTGGGGAAAACTGGTGAAATGTCCTGGAAAATAGCCCAGAGAAGTTCCCTACATATTCATATGTGTGCCCAGGACAGTAACAACCTGTGACTGACATCTGAGAGTAAGTGAACCCTTTTTATGATTCCTTTTCTAGCTATCTGATTGGGTCACTGAGTAAATGAATCACAGAAATGAAACACCTGTTTTGCAAGATGTGATTCTTGTGAAGTAGACTGTTTCTTATGAAAAGCATAATTGCAGATCCGTTTCACTAATTACTATCTATTTGTAAAGTAAACTAGAAGGCACAATAGGCGTGGAAGTGCATCATTTCATTTGGAGAGTAACCAAAGGGAGGAAGCAAGTAAGGACTTATAAATATGTGTGATTACATAGAAAGCATGCAATGAGGTACAGGATAGGGGGAAACCGAGAAAGTAAATCAAGTTATACTGTTAAAATAGCATTCCAACGAAAACTTCGGCTGCATTTGGTATGTTAGATTTGAAACATGCAGTAAAGGTTTTTATTATGATAAATATATATTGCAGGGTTTTTCCTGCTGAGTAGCAACTGGAATTTTTTTAAGACTTCAAGTTTAAAGTAGACCTGTTACCTACACGGTTTTTAGTCTCATTAAATGTATGTATAGCTGGATACATGTGCCTTTTGTTAATGGATTGAAGGGTCTTTCGGACGGGTGACAGAAGTGTTGCAGTTCCATGCGACAGTCATGTCACCTTAGTAGTTCATTCACCTCACTCTTGTATTCAATCATTAATCCAGTACATAGGAGGGGAGGATCATCTGGCCAGTCCACATGAGTGACAGTCAATATTACTGGCTGGAGCATTATAACATCCAATTCAGCTCATGGGAAAAGTCTGCACACAGTTCCATAGACCACTGGGCAGAACTTGCTTATTTCAGCTTTCCTGAAATTCTGGACAAGCACAATTTCTAAAAAGGTAATGCTTTTATTTTATATCTACCACTGATTACATGCTGTTCATCAGGACTGGATTTACCTCCCAGGCTCCCCTAGGCTAGGCACTCTAGGTGCCATTAGCTCCACCCCTCACATGATCCGCAGAAAATACCTTTGGCCCACAACAAGCAAGGACAAAAAAATAAAGCTTGAACCCCTTGGTTGCCTTGCAATGTGTTGTATGTCTCTCTAGCATCCAAGGGGTTAAATAATAGCCTGTAAAGGAATATGAAACTGGTGCAGGGACACTGAGAATGCTCTGGTGTCACCCACAATTCAGAATGAGGATGTGGACAACACAACTACGGCACCCCTCTTATCTATCTATCTATCTATCTATCTATCTATCCATCTATCTATCTATCTATCTATCCATCTATCTATTATCTATCTGTCCATCTATCTATCTATCTATCTATCTATCTATCTATCCATCATCCATCCATCTATCCATCCATCCATCTATCTATCCATTGATCCATATGTCCATCCGTCCGTCTATCTATCTATCTATCTATCTATCTATCTATCCATCTATTTATTATCTATCTATCTATCTATCTATCTATCTATCTATCTATCCATC